>ONZH01007549.1:0-30962 GCA_900303285.1 Rhinella marina
CTTCTATACCTTATGGTCACATAACATCTCAATGTCTTCAAATAAGGATTAATTATCCCATATACAAAGCATACTTGAAACATGTAGCTTTAGCAATAAATGACTGTATTACAACAAAGTTCTAATACAAAAAAAAATCACATTAATTTACATTAGTTAGACTGATTGGTAAAGTAATTGTAATTATAAACCAACTAGCAAGAGATAAAATATGCAATTAAGTGAAGCACAGACTGAATGCCTCTGGCTCTCTTTACTAGCCATCCAGCCACTCATTTTAATAACTCTATCCACATGGCATTGTACACCATATAAAATATTCTCTCTTTGTAAGTAATGTGATGGATTATCTATGACAAAAGTACATACGAGAGTTTGTAGAAACTTGAAAGAAAGCACTGGTACTACACTAATTTGAATCATATCCGCTGCTAAAAACTAATAATGATCGAAAATGGTCATAATTATTACTATGGCTTTTCACTTGTTGCCATTGTGTCATGAGCGCCAGGGTTGGCAGCTTGTGGGTTTGAATTGGGGCCATTATGTTCAATGGTGGTTCAAATTGCTACTGAATTGTGTATCCTGGCATCCTGGCTGATTACTTCTTGTGTGAATTGTGCATATGTGCTTGTGTTAGTTCTGTATTGTGAGAGTTAATCATTTCCTGCTGAGTGTGTGTGCATCTAATAAGTTTGTTAATTCTGCTATATATTTCCTAAGTTTTGTGTCAGTCTGATATAAGCTTCTGGAGTTCTGTCCACTGTGTTCTCTGCCATAGGTTTTTCCTCTGTGTGTCTGAATTCTGCCCTAGTTCTGTTTGCTATGCTCGTGTGTTTATTCCATGTATATGTAGACTCGGTCCTAGTTCTGTTTGCCAATGGATTACATGTTTTAATTCTTGTCTGATCTGCCTTGCCAAGTTTCTGTATCTGGACCTGATTTGTCTGTTTATGTCTGAACTGTGTCCTGAAGTCTGTTCTATGGACTTTTCATGTTCTCTGCATGTTTGTCCTCAGTCTGCCATGTTTTGGCTTGGATTTACTTGTGTTCTACCTGTCAGTCCTTGCCTTGTCCTGTGTATCATCTTGCATGTGTTTCAGATTCCTTGTACTGGTGGTTCTAATCCAATCTGTCAGCTGCCAAATACACCAGGGAGGTAGCGGCCTGATGGCTCCCCTGCAGCAAATACCAGATCCCTTAGGTCTAGCCCAAACCAAAACACCAAAAGTTAGTTTCACAACCATTGTCCATATCATTGTCCAAAACAATTATCTACGGGAATCTCACAATGATGGGACAGTAGATCTTAGCACCTTCATCTCTGTCTTTTCAAGGGAAGATTTGTGGAGTACCAAAGCTATAGTGTGCTGCATTAAGAAAATAAAGGTAGAGAACAGATGGGGGAGGGGGGAGATAGCAAGACAGGTAATATATGAGGCATGCATATCCTCATTCCGATCCCAATTACTACATACAGCATCCACTACAGCAAGAAAGTGAATTCACTGTATATAGTGCCATATACAGTATGTAGCAAGCTCCTAAAGGTCTTAGTTCTTAGACAGCAATAACGTTACACTCTAAATCTATGTCGACAACTTGGAAATCTGTCTCTTTATGTTTTTTAAGACATAATCAAGTCCATTATACCCTATTTCAATGTCTTAATATGTTATCTCCACACTAAGATAAAAGAACCTCTAGATAAATGCATGTATTATATATTTTTAAAATACAATTTTAGTATTATATTTAATACTAGACATGTGGACCTGTAAAAGGGTATTTTCCAGACTTTAAGGTAGGTATTCTAAATCAAATTGATCAGAGTCTGCATCAGATGGTTGAATGGGTTGAAGCGCTTAGGAACAGAAACCAGAATAGCACAATATTATAAATTCGGTAGTGTCTGTGACTAATAATGCAACTCCGCTTCTACATACATAAGTGAATGGAATACTATTAAAGGGGTTTTCTGAGGCTTTTATATTGATGATTTCTCCTTAGGATAGGAAATCGGTATCTGATTGGTAGGGGTCTGACACCCGAAGCTATAGAAGTAAACGGGGCTAAGCTATGATACTAAGCACAGTCGCTGTACTATTTCCAGCGATGTGCTTGGTTAGCACAGAGAGCTGGTGCCTTCTCAAACAGATGATTGGCGGAGGTCACAGGTGTCAGACCCCCACCGATCAGATATTGATGGCCTATTCAGTGGATAGGTCATCAGTAGGGATGAGCGAATCGACTTTGGATGAAATATCCAAAGTCGATTCACAAAAAACTTTGTTCTAATGCTGTACGGAGCATCCGAAGTCGATTCGCTCATCCCTAGTCATCAGTATTAAGGTCCTGGAAAACCATTTAATACTGGCTCAGACTACAGCAGCCCATTCAAATAGCTGAATGGTGCCGGGATCAGACCCCCACCATTTGATTTTGATGGAATATTACAGTCCTGGAAAATCCTTTCAGTATTACATGCAATTTATTAATATTATTCACATCATAGCTATAGATAAATACTTTTACGTGCAATAATGGATATAGCCCACCAAAATTATTAGAATTAGAGAAAAATTATATGAGAGTTGAATAAACAGGCTATAAAATAATTAGAGATGAGCAAATCGAATCCCATGAAGTGGAATTTGATCCGAATTTCAGGATAAATTTGATTCGCCTAGAAGCCGAATTTCCTCGGGCTTTGTGTCAGCGAATCGATTTAACCTAAAATAGTGTAAAAAACAAAAAATCCATACTTACCTCCTCCATTTGCTTGTGACGGGCTGGACGGCTTTTTTGCACTCAGATGCCGCGATCATGTATGAACACGGCATCTGAGGGGTACCATGACAGGGGCGGCGCTATCATAGCTCCCTGTCATTGCACCCACTACTTGAAGTAATTCATCACAAAGCAAATTTTTTTGTAAAATTTTGTAAAATTCGATTAGCCGAATCGAACTTTTCAAAAGTTCGCTCATCCCTAAAAATAATGATACTAATTAATAATAGTGCTAAAGATAACAATGTAAAAACTCACAAAGTAAAAAAAAAATATATATATATATATATATATATATTACTGTAGCAAGATGTCAATAATATGGCTCTAGCAACAAATGTTAACCCCTTGCCGCCCAATGACGTGTATACTTGTCATGGAGCACTGCTATTTAGCGCTCCATGACGAGTATACATGTCATGGCATTAAACTGTCACCATGTCTGCTGACATGGTGACAGCGCTGAGACCCCGGCTGTTACTTACAGCCAGGGGTCTCAGCTAACCAGCTCTTGACCAATGGGGGCGGTCCCGGGCCAGCGATCGCTGTGATTGGCTAGTCTGTTCAGACTAGCCAATCACAGGATACGCGTGTGCTTGTTGAAAGGATCTGATCCACGCAGTCCGAGACTGTGGGGATCAGATCCTCATAAAATGTTTGCAGACACCCCCCATCCCCCCCACACCTTTTCCGACATAATTTAATTTTTAATTCATCCCCCCCTCCTCGATGTCAGGATGGCCGAGCGGTATTCAGGATGGCCAAGCGGTTGAAGCAGAGTGTCAGCATACAGTTGACACTCTGCTTCAAACGGCCGACATCACTGCTGGCAGCCCCTTCCATGCCAAGGTCCGTAGGGACCACAGTATGGAAAGGGTTAACAGGGCTCCCTCCCTCTCCCATCGGGCGCTGCGGTGCTCTGGCAGCGCACCGATGGTGTGGGGAGGAGAGAGGGAGGGAGCTCCGTCCCATTGGGATGCTGCTCTGCTGTGGCAGCATCCCGATGGTTACCATGGCAACCGGACGCTTTTGTCCAGCTTGCCGTAGTAAAGCTTACTATGAATGAAAATACACTGCAGTACACTATACAGTGTACTGCAGTGTATTCTAAAACACCAGACCCACTGGATCTTCAAGAACCAAGTGGGTCTGAGTCAAAAAAGTGTTAAAAAAGTGTAAAAAAAATAAAAAAGTTAAAAAAAATCCAATTTTTCCCCATATAAGCACATTTTAATTGATTAAAAATGAAGAAATTAAAATACCTTAACATATTAGGTATCGCCGCGTCTGTAAAAACCCGCTCTATAAAAATATCACATGACCCAACCCCTCAGGTGAACACCGTAAAAAAAAAATAAAATAAAAACAGGGTCAAAAAAGCAATTTTTTGTCACTTTACATCACAAAAAGTGTAATACCAAGTGATCAAAAAGGCGTATGCCCCTCAAACTAGTACCAATCTAACCGTCACCTGTTCCTGCAAAAAATGAGCCCCTACCTGAGACAATTGCCCAAAAAATAAAAAAACTACAACTCTCAGACAATGGAGACACTAAAACATGATTTTTTGTTTAAACAATGATATTATTGTGTAAAACTTAAATAAATAAAAAAACTATACATGTTAAGTATTGCCACGTCTGTAACAACCTGCTCTACAAAAATATCACATTAGTTAACCCCTCAGGTGAGCACAGTAAAAAAACGAAAATAAAAACAGGGTCAAAAAAGCAATTTTTTTGTCATTTTACATCACAAAAAGTGTAATACCAAGCGATCAAAAAGGCATATACCCCTCAAAATAGAACCAATCTAACCGTCACCTCTTCCCGCAAAAAATGAGCCCCTACCTGAGACAATTGCCTAAAAAATAAAAAAGCTACAGCTCTCAGACAACGGAGACACTAAAACAAGATTTTGTTGTTTCAAAAATGATATTATTGTGTAAAACTTAAATAAATAAAAAAAATATATACATGTTAGGTATCGCCACGTCCGTAACAACCTGCTCTACAAAAATATCACATTAGTTAACCTCTCAGGTGAACACAGTAAAAAAAAAAAAACTGAGCCAGAACAGCCATTTTTGTTTACCTTGCCTAACAAAAAGTGTAATATAAAGTGATCAAAAATCATATGTACCCCAAAATAGTATCAATAACACTGTCACCTTATCCCTTAGTTTCCAAAATATGGGCACTTTTTGGTTGTTTCTACTGTAGGGGTGCATCGGGGGGGGCTTCAAATGGGACATGGTGTATAAAAACCAGTCCAGCAAAATTCGCCCTTCAAAAACCATCTGGTGCACCTTTCCTTCTGCGCTTGGCCATGCACCCATACAGTAGTTTACAATCACATGTGGAGTGTTTCTGTAAATCGCAGAATCAGGGTAGTAGTTTTTGAGGTTTTTTTGCTATTAACCCTTCATGTGTTACAGGAAAAAATGGATTAAAATGGAAAATCTGCAAAAAAAAGTGAAATTTTGAAATGTCATCTCCATTTTCTTTTAAATCTTGTGGAATACATAAAGGGTTAACAAAGTTTGTAAAATTAGTTTTGAAAACCTTGAGGGGTGTAGTTTCTAAAATGGGGTAATTTATGGTGGTTTCTATTATGTTAGCCCCACAAAGTGACTTCAGAACTGAACTGGTGCTTAAAAAATGGTTTTGGAAAATTTCTTAAAAATTTTTAGAATTGCTTCTAAAATTCCAAGCCTTCTAACATCCCCAAAAAATAAAATTACATCTACAAAATGATGGCAACATAAAGTAGACATATGGGAAATGTAAAGTAAAAACTATTTTGTGAGGGATCACTATCTGCCTTAATAGCAGAGAAATTCAAAGTTTGAAAATTACACTTTTTTCCAAATTTTCTGTAAATTTAGGATTTTTTTTATAAATAAAGGTGATTCATATTGACTCAAATTTACCACTGTTGTGGAGTACAATGTGTAACGAAAAAACAGTCTTGGAATCAGTCGAATCGGTGAAAGAATCCCAAAGTTATGAATTAATAAAGTGACACATGGCAGATTTAAAAAACGTGGCTTCGGTATTAAGTGTAAAAGTAGCTTCGGCCTTAAGGGGTTAATGGTCATAGGTTCCATGTAATAATTACTTATCTTTTGTCCCAGATCCGTCCGGAGAGTTTATATGGCTATTTTCAGCATTGCTGTCATGTTTGTCAAACTGGTAACATTCCTTTTACTGTCACGCTGGGGAAACTGTGTTATATTAAACTTAAACTGGAGACCTATTTTAATTGTTATGTGATTTCACAAATCCCCAAATTTACTCAGCTAATAATTAAAATAACCACGGTGCATGTTTTCAGATCTGAAATTGCTTATTAATGTTACCTGAAAGGAAATTAGATGCTGCAATCGTCTTAAATGAGTTTATTTTACATTATTTTGAGGTATAATAAAGTTATTAAAATGCACATCACCATCTATCATAACCTCATATACAGTAAGAAGTAAAAAATAAAAATCCACAGCAAGTGAGAAAAGTAGTAATAACTTGCAAAAGTCTGTCTTCTTCATGACTGAAAGACAGCAAATTGCCCTTCACGGGTGAGGTGCAGGTATTTGATTTATTCTGCAGAGATTCATTTCATTTCATTGTAAATCAGACTGCTTAATTTTACATTTTCCCTGCATGCTATCGAAGGGGACATCTGGGAGGACACTGTAAGAGTAGCTGTAGGAACCAGTCCGATCCCTCAACAAATTACTTCGCCATGTAATACAATATTCATTTTCCTGCGATTTGTTGTCATTTTGATAGCATTTGACACCCCATGTCTATCCTTTTTAGCAGGGATTCCATGAAGCTGCCAAGAAAATTTTACTAAAATAGAAGTGAATAGTAGCAGAAGATAAAATATTTTAATATAGATAGGTTTATAACACTTATCCACAGCGTTCCTTTTTTCACTCTATAAAGATATAGTTTCCTTCAACCTGTAAGAAATAGAAATGTAGAATTCTACATTTTTCTTTACTTGGAATAAGCATTAACATGATATTTATGGAAATTGTGTTCTTGACAAGGATACAAGGTATTGGCAATGGGAAAACTGGACAAGCTCTATATTTTCCATTACACCACAATTACAATAAAGAATATATAAACTACTGTGCAGTATAGGGTTATGGGCACTCCTGCAATCAGTATGGGGTAAGTACTGTAGCTAATTCTCTGGGCAAGAGAAGACAAGCATACTTATGGGGTGTCCATTTGTAGTCATATTTCTCAACAAAGAAAAACTGTATCAGTATTGAACCTTGTAAGGCTTCAGCATTTGGACCATGTTTTGTTGTTTTCTTCCAGTCTCAAAATAATTCATAACTTTTGATGTTGCTGAGCAAGTCACAGTAACACAAGAATTGTACTATGACATGCAAGTAATACAGTGTCATCATGGAGTTCACAATTGAGAGAAGGCTTGTGGATAGCCAGTGTCCACTCATTCACTGTGTCTCAAATATCTGCTTTGCATAATTAATGGATAGGGCTAGACGAGCTCTTTGGACCTACCATTTGTTAAACCCTTCCTAGAAAACAGCATAGAGCAGACAAATGTTCTTTACAAAGGCCTATCAAGGTCTATCAAGTTAATGATTAACCAAGTTCTTGGCTTCATGTCAACTTGTGCCAGCTAGAGGTTATAGAACTTAGCCACGGAAAGCATTTATCACTTATCCACAGTATAGGTTCTAAATATATAATCGGTAGGGATCCATTGATATCCCCACCAATCACTAGATAAAGGACACTTATTCTCCCATAGTAGAGAGATTTGAATGCAGTGCTGGTCACACCTTGTCATCAACTTATTGATGAAAATTATTAGAGACTATCCTGAGAAATGTGACCTGGAGCATGCATTTGATGTGGAGGCCAAACACCCCCAAGGGGATCTAATGGTTCCCTTGAACTCCGCATAGCCTGTGTCAATCCAATACCAGTTTCTGCTGGTGCTGACCTGTTCATTTACCAATCTGACTATCCAATTGTCCTTTAACCATTTTAGATACAGTATATATCTAAATACTTATATACAGTAGGTTGAAAAACAAGAACCACAGCTCAGAATCTTATGGTGGGTCAGACATAATACAGATGTAGCCAAGCTAACTGACTCTGATAACACATGGCACAATTTTATCTTGGTTATCTTGTGACAAAAGCCATTGAAATCCATTAAAAAGTTAGTTAACTTTTTCTTACCATTCTTTACTTAACGTGTCATCAAGTTTAGCTCAGCTGCATGTAGCAAGAACAATCCTAAGGAAACATACAACCCATGCATGACTCACAGTCTAAGACTGCTCAAATGAAAAACCATAAGGACACAAGAAACATTGGCTATACATCAACATTTAACTTTATAGTATTGAATAGGCTACTACGCCTAGCATGTGATTCCTACTGAAAAACTGAAAGAAAGGAAGTACTGTATTAAGCAAAAAGGGGGGACTTTTATCAAGACTGACATTACCATATTCCAGCTAAAAAACATATCACAAAATATGGCATAAATAGGGAATGCACCAAAACTAGCAACTTTTTAATGCCACAACATTGGCATAACACACTGATAAATGCCCCTTAAAGAGCCTAATAATGCTTTCTTATAATTAAATCTATTCATTACAATAAAATGTAATGGCTGGTTACCCTCATATAAAATTGTACAACTCTCATATTGAATATATTGATCTGAAACTAAGTCATATTCACAAACTAATAATTACTCTTTTTGTGAAAGTCATTATTTCTTTGGTTTGTGGTGCAATTTACAGATTAGTAGTTTTCTGGTTTCCAAAGAGATCGATTAAACATTACTCTGCTCTGACAAATGATGGGTCACTAAAACAGCACAAAAAAATCTAAGTACTGTATAGCATTACTACATTCCTTCGTCAAATGAAAGTAAGCTTCCTTACTGGTACTGATCAGGTGTTCATTTCTCAAGGACTGGTGTTCAGGACCTCTGCTATGTTTTTGGCTATAGACATAGGGGGTAATTTACAGTCATTTAAGGTTATTTGCACCACAATCTGCAACTTTTCTGTATTCATGCAATTTCTAAAAAAGTGAGTGTGGTGTAGTGCGGACGAGGAAGGGTATGGGCCGGTTGGACTGTCTCATTTATAATTTTCTATGTCTGTTTTAGGCATAGAAAATGCTCTGTATGTAAGCCAGCAAGGAGGCTGTTCTACATTTAGACCGGAGCCAGATATTTCAAAGTTATGTAGAGGCCGGCACGTCTACATAACTTTGTCAGATCCACCACCAGCCAGGAACTAAAATTAGGTCTTAATAAATGGCTCCCATGGTATACTTCTAGTCTATATTTTTTTGTATTATACTGAAATATAACAGTGAATGACATGATTCAAAACTGTATTTATTTTTTTAAATCTATCCTGCATATAGCAGTTCTGATTAATTTTTAGGGATCACATATTATAAATGACCACTTTTACGCACTCTTCCAAGAGTCATAAAAATAGTGTTAAGTTGTCCCCATAGGAACATATACTACAAAATATAATAAGCAAATATAAGGCAATAAATAGGAACAATGATCCAATCTAATCCAAATTAAATATACACAACAGAATATTGCTGTCATACTGACAGCATATTTTATATGGCAGTACCCAGACTCTAGTAAGCAGAAGCAGTCCTTGGCCTCAATGGGGCACCCAATCTAATTTCCTTATCACATACATCAGAATTGATTTAATAGAAAGTGAAACAACTTTGCAGCAACCTATCAATATGTTTCAAAGAGTTAGAGGACAGTGGAGGAAATCTTCAAGTGATCAAACATTCCACTAACTAATGGGGGGTCATATTGATGAGATCTCCACTCCTTGGATGCCAAATATCTATCCAGATACAATTCTTTGTAATGATATATTGCTAATAATTAAACTGTTCTTTAAGTAACTATAGATACCATACAATTTTTTTAATGGTATATTATTTAGTATTCTTCTGTGTTTAGATGTAGCACTTCATCCCTTGACATCACCCCTGTTGCACTACAAACACCAATGACTGTCTCTAACATAATGTCCTCTCTTTACCGGAAAATGAATCTTTCAAAAACTAAACTTCTTCTGTTTTCACCCTCTACTAACCTACCTAAACCTGATATCTCCCTCTCAGAGTGTGTCACTTCCATACTGCCTAGGGAGCACACCTGCTGGAGTTATGATTGACACTAATGTTTTCCTTCACCTCCTATATTCAATCTCTTGCCCACTCATGCCACCTGCACCTCAGAAACATCTCTAGAATCCGCCCCTTTTTTACTCTGGAAACAAGTGAAACTCTGTTTCCATGATCAATTCTCTTCTTTAGCTTGACATCTCCTCCCTCATGTCTGTCTACCACCCTATCCATGCTCTATGCTCTGCAAATCATTTGCAACTACATAATCCAAACCTCTCACTCCCATCTTCAAGACTTCTCTTGAGCTGCACCAATTCTCTGGAACACCCTATCCCAAGTACATTGGTCAATTCACAACATCCACAGTTTTAGGCACTCCTTAAAAACACATCTTTTAAGGTTAGCCTATCAAATACCCTGATCTAACTCGATTCCATTCATCCCCCTCCCTCACATCATCATCATTCTTCTGAACCTGATACATCATCAAACATTATCCACCACAAACCATGCAATCGAAAGCACTACTACTATTGGCTGGTGGCTGGCTTATGCAGCTTTATATCTACTCTATCTACCCTATATTTGTTAAGATGGTTGGACATTGTACAAAGCTAGCACTTTTTACCTTTTGTATCACCCCTATCTCCTCATAGATTGTAAGCTCTTGAAAGTCGGTCCTTCATTCCTCTTTTTGTTATTGTTGACTTGTTTACTGTTGAGTAATGTATGCTTTTGTTTGTATATCAACTCTATGATTGTAAAGTTCTATAAAATAATAATAATAATATTTTTTATTTTATTTTTTATTCAGTACATATAATATGCTTTAAGTAGTTGCCTAAATGTATGTGAGTAGCATTGTGGCTCTCAATGGAAGAACTAATCAGCAGGTAGACTATTACTCATAAAGGGTTTCTTGGGATCACAGATGTCACCTCCTGGGTAGCTCTAAGGTCATTTTCATTACAAATGAGAACCGAAAATAAAGTGAAGAGTCTTTAAGAACAGAATATTTTTATACCTAATTATGTTAAGCGAGTTCAAGGACACCATAATTGGATTTTAGTCGTTTTTTAGTTAATAATTTTTATACAGTACTTTCACTAGAGTAGGTAAGGCCATCTATATTTAAACTTTACTTTCATGTTAAAAAAATGTTGGCACTCCAGTATCCGTAATTTTCATTCTCTAAATGGGTAGATGCAAGTCCTATTAAAATGTAGCAATAGAGGAGAAGAAGCAACTTGAATCTTTGAAACAAAATATTATAGTTTAAAGAATACTTTGTACTAGTTGCTGCATCCTTCTCTTAGACATAAAGATAATGTTAAATTGTAGAAGAAGTATTTATCATAGTATGTACTGCAATCATCTTGTTCTTAGACCAAGGAAAGTAGGTTTCAGATGTCAAAGATATTAGGTGTTCTTAAAAAAAAAAGATTTTTATTTTTTATTTACCATCCCATATTGCTATTGTTGCCTTTTAACAAAAAATACAACACATATTGAGGAATTTATTACCATCCACACCAGTTTTCTGATTTAAAAATGTTGCAAAACTCCAAAATGTAGTCACCAGTGGCTTTTCCACTCCATCCTGTACTCCAGTATGGCAAAGGTGGGGAGGGGGCAGGACAAGTAGGTCCGACACAAAACTTCTTTTACACCAGTATTCTGATGTAGAAAAAATCTGAAATGTACGGCGGCTCCAACATGGCATAGATTTCACTTTAGGCACATGGACTGCCAGAGGATGCACCTAATTTATGACGAAACAAAATAACTATAAATTTTTCTACAATGATTAGCTGTGTGGCATGTGTTGGACCCCTACCAATATAATATTGATTAACTATCCTGAGGATAGGTCATCAATTTTAAACATCCAGAAACCCCCTTTAATGATTACCTTGGAATGTTAATAAAGGACATCATCCCTGAAGCTTTTTATAATGTTTGTATATGTACAGACATGACAACCTGATGATTTGTAACTAAAAGTTGCACTTGAGAGATAAACAGATAAACAAATATGCTAATTCTTTATATATTATGCTGCAGTTTAGCTCCTTAATGCATAATCATGTGCAAGTACATTTATATGATTATGCTTAAGGGAATGTATAGAACAAGCTCACATATTGACCTTGCTCGATACATGGTGGGTGTTGGCTATATAATATAGCAGGCATCTGGCTGCAATGATCGGGATTAGTGATAATGCCAAACATAGTTATGTGACCCGTCAGATGCCATGGTCAATAGCGATTGCATCATCTGTGGGGTTTGCAAGAGGGGGCCCCCTCTGCCTTCCAATCAGAACCCCCACAGATAAATATCAGGGCTCCTCTCAGTTACCATGACAGCCTACTGTCTTCTTGAGGTTCCCAGGCTGTCATGGTTAACAGCCTATAAAGCTATTAGTGGGGCACAACTGAGCAGTTTATCAGATCTTGGGATTGATTATACTAAAAATTCAAATAATGTTGTGTCACAATTTGACATATATCAAATAAACAACAATAAAAAATAAGTAGTGTTAAGTGAAGAATTCAAAGCCAAATTCAGTTTGAACATAGTAACATAGTGGTCTTCGACTGTAGATCAGGGGTCTGCTCTAGAACAGTCCTTTTATGTTGGCTCAAGGAAAACTTTGATTTGCAATTCATTTGAATTTCCTCATGCTTAGTGATAATGAATCAGTTTTTCCTAAAATGCATGTGTTACAAAGTGAAAGGAAGATGCTCAGGAAAGCGATATCACCTATAATGCCATGCAGCCAGCCAATCTGCAGATATCCATCCCCTGTGATGTCACAGCTCTATAAAACCCTTATCCCACAGGGATAGTGCAGGGAGAATGCAAGGAGACTTATTCAGTGTCAGTTTTATTTATTTATTCCTATATTTACTTATTCCTACCATATCCATAAACTAATATATGTAATTCAATACCAATAAAGATGGAAGCCATTATTATTCCACTGCCAGCGTGCCAACCAATATCATCCAATCTGCACCGCTTAGGGAGGCCAGGATTTAATGATGACCACCCTCATTTTTTGCTGGCTTTTCCTTCAAAGTCTCTATGTCCTAGAAAAGTAATTAGATGAAGATGCAGAGAGAGGAGGAGCTTGATGCTCCTGATATTCTTATCAATATTAGATGATATGGAAAAGGAGGAATAGCAGATGGCAGAAGAAGGTCTCCCACCTGTAGGGCAGGAGAGCGCTGGGGTTGGAAAAGTGGGTATGGCAGAGCTGATTAATATTTTGTGTTTACTGTTGAATAACCTGCGGGAGATTGCAGGCAGGAACAGTGATAATATGCATATTGCCCCCCCATCTAACTAACCAAACCCCATACCAGCAAGAACCCCTGTTTAAAGGTGCCGTGTGGCCATTAACAATGAATATTATATAGTGCGGTCTTCATTATTAAATGAAAGGCATGCTAATCGGCCAAGTGGTTTTTCAACCCGTCTGCAGCACAGCCGCTCCATGTGGCCATACCCTAAGGCAGAAAGGCCTGAGTATACCTCTTTTATAGTGATTTATGACAAATGAATTCGTAACTAATCAAAATTTTTTGCTAACTTTGGCAAAGTTGCCAAATCAGATTTTTCAAATCTTCAATACTCTAATAATAGGTATCATCATATCCCAAAATGCCTCAACTATTAAAATATAAAAATATTTTTACTGTATGGTGAAATCTGTAACAGAAAAAAATCTGCAATTAACCATTTTTTGTTCTTTTGTCCTCCAAAACATTTTGAGTAACAGTGATCTGTACACATCCAAAAATGATAAAAACTGAAAAAACTATAATGTATCCCACAAAAAAACATGTCCTTATACAGCTCTGTAGACAGAAATATAAAAAAGTTATGGTATTCAGAATATGGCAATGTATAGAAAGTAAATGGCAAAGAACATTTTTTTAATTTCTCAAAGGTTTTTATTTTTTATATAATTGATATCGCCATCATCGCCCTGACCGGCATTATAAGTACAGTATGTCATGTCAATCTTGGCACACAGTGAACGCCTTAATATCAAAACCCAAAAAAACCTTGAAGGAACTATGTTTTGTTTTTAGTTTAATCCCACAATTATTTTTCCATTTTTACAATACAAGATAAACAAAATAAAAATAAGACCTTATATGGCTATATGAATGGAAAATATAAACAGTTATGACGCTTGGAAATTGGGGAGGAAAAAATGCAAAAATGACAATAGGCCCGATCCTTAAGGGGTTATGGTTTCTTTAACTGTACATTTGGCTATAAATACTATACCAGAGCTTGTAAGTTCCTTTCATTTTTCTGTCATGGTAAGATAACATCTCATTTAGACTTCTGAAAACTCTGTTGTGAAGCAGGAATTACACCAAAGCTAGTAATTTACTGATATGACCATTTAACTCCAGCCTAGCTCCATGGTAATGAATACGGATGAGGAGTAGGGAATGTGTGTTGTCTTAATTTAGCACCTGACAACATTTAAATAGCATTTAGCGCATGAATTATATGCAAGGGTTAGTATCACACTGGTGCTGAGAGATCTGCTAGAAAAAGACATAGAAAACTAATACATGCAATATATAATGTGTATCACATGGCTGACTTTTAATATGAAACTTTAATGGGATTTTCTCTTTATAAAAATTGCTCCTGAACTACTGTATTCACCATTTATAGTGAAGTCGATTTATATCATATCCACTGGATGTATATTTATATGTATTTTTTTTCTGAGTGGAAATAAATAGATGCCCATCTGGGAACACAAACCAAGTGTAACAACACTTCTTACTCGGTAGAACCTCTGCTGCTTGTAGAAAAAGTCTAGCACAGGTATCCTGTTCCCTCTATGAGTAAGGCCCCATTCAGAAGACTGTGTTTCATGGCCGTATACGGGCCGTGAAAGCCCGGCCTGTGCTGCCCCAGAGGATGGGAGCGCATGGCGTCATTGGTTGCTATGACGCCGTGCGCTTCCTGAGGCCGCCACCATACAGTGAAACACTGTACACGCCGTGTACAGTGTTTCACTGTACGGCGGCGGCCTCAGGAAGCGCACGGCGTCATAGCAACCAATTTAATTTGTCCAAAGTAATTTGTCCACCAGTCAGTTTTCCACGCAGTCCACCCACGTTACCCAAGGAAGCACTCCTCTAGCTCCTCCACCTCAACCTCCTTCCCCCCAGTCTGCCCCCTCCCAGGAAAATTTGGAATGCGATCCGGCATACTCTCAGGAACTGTTTTCTGGACCCTTCCCAGAGTCACAAACCACTTCTCAGGTTGCTGCTGACCTCGTTCCCGATGCCCAAGTTTTCCAACTGTCGCAGTCTGTGGGTGATGATGATGATGATGACAATGTTGAGTTAGTGGAAGAAGTTTGTAAAGAGGTGTCGGACGATGAGGAGACACGGTTGTCAGACAGTGGTGAAGTTGTTGTTAGGGGAGGAATTCCGAGGGGGGAGCAGACTGAGGAATCGGAGGATGACGAGGTGACTGACCCAAGCTGGGTTGATATGCCGAGTGAAGACAGTACTTCTGAGGCGGAGGCGAGTGCTGCACCAGAACAGGTTGTAAGACGCAGTGGTGTGGCCAGAGGGAGAAGCAGGGCCAGAGCTGGTGCATCAGCAGCAACTGTTTCACGTAGGGAAGCTCCCGTGGCGAGGCCTAGATGTTCGCAAGTCTGGAGGTTCTTTAAAGAAAGTGAGGATGACCGACGGACTGTGGTGTGCAACCTGTGCCACACCAGGATCAGCAGGGGTGCCACCACTACTAGCCTAACGACCACCAGCATGCGCAGGCATATGAGTGCTAAACACCCCACTCAATGGAACCAAGGCCGTTCACCACCCCCTGCGGGTCACACCACTGCTCCTTCCCCTGTGTCACTCACTGCCTCTGCTAGTCAGCCCCCTGCCCAGGACCCCGGCACGAGCGCCTCCCGCCGGAAAACCACACCTTCGCCTCAACGATCCTCCACAGTGTCCACCAATGTGTCCCAGCGCAGCGTTCAGCTGTCTTTACAGCAGACGCTGGAGCGCAAGAGGAAATACAGTTCCACCCACCCACATGCCCAAGCCCTCAACGTCCACATCTCCAAATTGCTGAGCCTGGAGATGCTGCCCTATAGGCTGGTAGAGACCGAGGCCTTTTGAAATCTCATGGCGGTGGCTGCCCCTCGGTATTCGGTCCCCAGCCGCCACTATTTTTCCCGATGTGCCGTCCCAGCCCTACACCAGCACGTTTCACAGAACATCATCCGTGCCCTGACCAACGCTGTTTCTGAGAAGGTCCACCTAACCACGGACACGTGGACAAGTGCTGCCGGGCAGGGACACTATATCTCACTGACGGCACATTGGGTTAACTTGGTGGAGGCTGGGACCGAGAATGACCCTGGGGCCTCTCATGTACTGCCCACACCGAGGATTGCGGGGCCTACCTCGGTCACGGTCTCTCAAATGTACTATGCCTCCTCCTCCGACCCCTCCTCTTCCTCCTCCTCCACCGAATTACCATCCGTGGGCACGGCGCCTTCAGTCGGTAGCTCTAGGCGCAGCAGCAGTGCCGTGGGTAAGCGCCAGCAGGCGGTGCTCAAACTGCTGAGCTTAGGTGACAAAAGGCACACCGCCCAAGAGCTGTTACAGGGCATCACGGCGCAGACCGATGTGTGGCTGGCACCGGTGAACCTCAAGCCAGGCATGGTTGTGTGTGACAACGGGCGTAACCTGGTGGCGGCTCTGCAACTCGGCAGACTGACACATGTGCCATGCCTTACATGTGCCATAGCCTGTATGGTTGAGGAAGGCTTAGACGGGCCGAAACGCGTCCTATAACATGTATTTTAACATGTATTGTTGCTGAAAATAAAGATTTAAGAAGACATTGCTGCTGGGAACTACTTTCACATTGCGGATACTTTATCCCGTTGCAGCATAGGTGTGGCTGAGTGCTGTGCACTGCTTTACTTTGGACATGTGCCATGCCTGGCCCACGTGTTCAATCTTATAGTTCAGCGGTTCCTCAAGACATACCCCAATCTGTCTGATTTGCTTACCAAGGTGCGCCGCATCTGTGCGCATTTCCGCAAGTCTAGCACAGATGCTGCCACTCTCAGGGCAGCGCAGCGCCGCCTACAACTGCCCGCTCACCGACTGTTGTGCGACGTGCCCACGAGATGGAATTCCACATTAAACATGTTATCCAGAGTTTACCAGCAGCGCAGAGCGATTGTAGACTGCCAGATGTCATCTTCCACCAGAACTGGTAGTCAGGTCTCTCATATTCCTCAAGTCTACAATGAGGAGTGGACGTGGATGTCTGATATCTGCCAGGTGTTGAGCAACTTTGAGAAGTCAACACTGATGGTCAGCGTGTAAGGCGTGGGCACCGAAGCCGTGCACGCGCGCGCTTGCAGTCTAATTGCGACACTGTCGCTTTAAGACATTGTGTTTTGGTTCAGACACAGGAAATGGTCATAAGCTCCGACCTTGACCCTGCCTGTGATGTCACTTCCGCCAGGAGGTGATCAGGTGCCCATACTTCGAGGCTACAGGTGATGTCACATCCGCCAGTCCTGCACAGGAAGCACCGCCCTGTTAATTGGTTGCTTCACTATAAAAACCCCTCAGTATTTGCAGCAGGCGCCGGTGCCTTGTTGTTGCTTTGCTAAGCTAGAGACCCGGTCGCTCTGCTTTGTGACTAGGACCTTGGTTGCACACTAGGTGTAGTCTGTGGTCTAGGCAGGAGTTGTGTGTGTTGGGCTGCAACCTCCTTCGGGAGGCGCGGAACCCTAGTGTGCGCCAGTGTGTGTGTTTGGAGGCCACATTGTGTGTTGGGCTGCAACCTCCTCCGGGAGGCGCGGAACTCGGCACACGTGGTCCGATTGAGAGCTGGGTATCCTGTGCTGGTCCCAGACTTGAGCGCATTGAGTGCTTGTGCGCATTTGCCTACCGGGCATTGGGGCTCATCCCCTATCCTCCTTCGGGAGCTCATTATTGTGTGCTTGTGCACACGTGCCTTCGGGCATTGGGGCTCATCCCCTGTCCTCCTTCGGGAGCTTGCCTTTCCGGCTGCTTGGTTCCTGGGTTGCCCTGCTCGGGTGACTCAGGATCTGAGTCCAGTGATCCCCGGTGACTCTGTCTCAGGGCAGAGTCACTTTATTATTTAAAAAAGGGCCCCTTGGCCTAACACAGCGGCGATGCCGCCATTATCAGCCTCGCCATCCCGCTGCTTTGCCTGTTGAAAAAATCACTGCTCAGCATCAAGTCGGATGCTTTGCGCTTGTCACAAGAGACGGTGGAGGAAGATACGTCACTTAATAGCCAGAGCACCCTCCGGTCTGTTTCTCAGCGCGTATCGGAGGAGGGGGATGAGGATGAGGAGGAAGAGGAGGAGAATGTTGGCGAGACAGTAGAGGGTACCAGTGCTCAGTCCTTAACTCTTTAGCGTGTATGGGCTGAAGAGGAGGACTTGGAGGAGGAGGAGGAGGAAATGGAGAGTCAGGCCAGTGAGGAGAGGGAATTCTTGCGTGTTGGGACTCTGGCGCACATGGCAGACTTCATGTTAGGCTGCCTATCCCGTGACCCTCGCGTTAGAAGAATTTTTTCCAACACCGATTACTGGGTGTTCACTCTCCTGGACCCACGGTACAAGCAGAACCTTTCCACTCTCATCCCTGCAGAGGAAAGGAGTATGAGAGTGAATAGGTATCAACAGGCCCTGGTGCACAAGCTGAAACAATTCTTCCCATCTGACGCCGCTAGCGGCAGAGGGCATGGTTCTGTGGGCCAAGTAGCGGGGGAGAGGAGGCGAGCAGGCAGCTTGTCCAGCACTGGCAGGGGAACGCTCTCCAAGGCCTTTGCCACTTTTATGTCACCCCAGCAAGACACTGTCACCTGTACCCAGTCTAGGCAGAGTAGGAGGGAGCTGTACAGAAAGATGGTGAGGGAGTACCTAGCTGACCATACCAACGTCCGTAGCGATCACTCTGCTCCATACAACTACTGGGTTTCAAAGCTGGACACGTGGCCTGAACTGGCGCTGTACGCCTTGGAGGTGCTGGCCTGCCCTGCCGCTAGCGTTCTGTCAGAGCGGGTATTCAGTGCAGCTGGTGGCGTCATCACCGATAAGCGTACACGCCTGTCAACTGTCAGGCTGACGCTTATTAAAATGAACAAAGCCTGGATTTCACCGGAATTCAAATCTCCTCAAGGGGAAAGCAGCTAAAGATTTAAATAACTTATGTATCCGATTCCTCCTCTCTACTCCTCCTCCTACTCCTCCTCCTCCTCCATATCGTCTTTGCCTAATGCTGACCCAAAAAACGCCATTTTTTAGAGGTCCAACTGGCACTCTTTTAGCACAATTTTTCAGGAGGGCCCCCTACAAGCCCTCTCTTCAAACAATTTTTCAGGAGGGCCCCCCTACAGGCCCTCTATTCAAACAATTTTTCAAGAGGTCCACCTACAGGCCCTCTCTTCAAACATTTTTTCAGGAGGGCCCCCTACAGGCCCTCTATTCAAACAATTTTTCCAGAGGTCCACCTACAGGCCCTCTATTCCAACAATTTTTCCAGAGGTCCACCTACAGGCCCTCTATTCCAACAATTTTTCCAGAGGTCCACCTACAGGCCCTTTATTCAAACAATTTTTCCAGAGGTCCACCTACAGGCCCTCTATTCAAACAATTTTTCCAGAGGTCCACCTACAGGCCCTCTATTCCAACAATTTTTCCAGAGGTCCACCTACAGGCCCTCTATTCAAACAATTTTTCCAGAGGTCCACCTACAGGCCCTCTATTCAAACAATTTTTCCAGAGGTCCACCTACAGGCCCTCTCTTCAAACAATTTTTCGGGAGGGCCCCCTACAGGCCCTCTATTCAAACAATTTTTCCGTAGGTCCACCTACAGGCCCTCTCTCCAATTCCAGTTCAAAGTTTTATTTGCGCATACTGCATGCATTTTTATTTTTGGGATAGGTGTGAAAAATAATATTACTTGCGAATCTATATTGCCAAACATTGGATACGGTAGCAAGTAGAAGACCAAACACATGCTGCTCACAGGGTTCCGCAAATTCCTGGTCCACCCGCAAATTCCTTGTCCACAATGTCATGGAGGACGAGGTTCTGTGGATGAGCAACAAGTCCTTCTGTACTGAAATCGCTGACAAAGTCTCCATCTAAGAAGCTACAGACCATTGTGGAGAGAGCGGCACAGCTCGCCATCAAAGTGAGGAACCCCAACGCCAGACTGCGCAGAGAAGATAACGAATAAATATCTCTGTGGTTATTTTTGCTAAATAAAAGTTAAATAAACCCCCCAAAAAATTCATCTGTTAATGTGCCTGATCCACCCAAGTTGAATCTGTCCCATCATGAGAAAGTCCCCCCCAAGGAGTCCACTCTGTAACTTGCTTCCCATACAACTACCTCACCCCCCCGACACCTGTGTCTCGCCATTGTCCACCACCTCCTCAGACAACACTGGTAAATCCACACTGTCAGCACACGGAAACAGCAAAAGGTCTTGCGAATTGGGGCAGAGAATGTTCTGGGCTAGCACATCAGAGAAGGGGTGATATGGGGTTCCAGGGAGTACGTGACCACATCTAATCTCCATCTAAAAAGTCATGCCACACTTGATCAATCTCATAATTTACGACTGTACCGGTTGATGCTAAATTTTTAAGTTGGGGTCCTGCGTCGTCATTCTAAATACATCCGGCTGTTGTCACCAACACACACGCTAGCCCAGGGGGCACTCCTCTGGCTCTTCCACCGAAACCTCCTTGCCCCACCCTGCCCCCCCACCTACAGGCCCACTCTCCAAACAATTGACGTCTTTTTTCCTATCTTTCTCTCTCTCCAAACTATTTTTCCGGATAGCTGCCATATACGGTATTAAACTGAGAAGAATACAGAGAACACATGCTACACTTGATCTAGTTCATAATTTACGACTGTACCGCTTGATGCAACAGTTTTCAAAAATCCATTCTGGCTGTTGTCAACACCACACACGCTAGCCCAGGGGGCACTTCTCTGGCTCTTCCACCAAAACCTCCTTCCCCCCAGCCTGCCCCACCTACAGGCCCACTCTACAAACAATTTAGCCGGATAGGGGACGTATCAGAAGTTTCACTCATGTCAGTTTTTGTTCTTCTTTTATCTGCCTCCTGACCTGTGATAGGCAGAGCATGGACACGTCACCCTTAGCTGCAGTGGGAAAGACATTCCCCTGGCCAGAGCAAGCTCTTTTTCCCTTTTCCGTGTTCGAAATATCCATTAAATATAGGGTCCCAAGATAGGGAACGTATACGGTATTAAACTGAGAAGAATCGATACTGCACCGGCTGATGCTAGAGCATTTCCAAATGCATTCCGGCTGTTGTCACCACCACACACGCTAGGACAGGGGGCACTCCTCTGGCTCTTCCACCGAAACCTCCTTGCCCCACCCTGCCCCCCCACCTACAGGCCCACTCTACAAACAATTTAGCCGGATAGGGGACGTATCAGAAGTTTCACTCATGTTAGTTTTTGTTCTTCTTTTATCTGCCTCCTGACCTGTGATAGGCAGAGCATGGACACGTCCCCTTAGCTGCAGTGGGAAAGACACTCCCCTGGCCAGAGCAAGCTCTTTTTCCGTTTTCCGTGTTCGAAATATCCATTAAATATAGGGTCCCAAGATAGGGGACGTATACGGTATTAAACTGAGAAGAATCTTCCACCGAAACCTCCTTGCCCCCCACCTACAGGCCCTCTCTCCAAACAATTTACCCCTGGTACGGGGACGTATTAGATATTGTACTGATTCTGCATTGCCTCCTGCGATAGACGGGAATGGAACCCGGATCAACTGCTTGGGAAGTAGCTATGCTCACCACTATACCACCAGCAGGCACAGCAACTGATAAGAACAGATACTAAACTTGATGTCAGCTGCAGTGCCAGCATGAGCAGTGGTGTCACCTGCAGGCGGTGATGGACCTTCGTTGCACCTAGTTGGGTGCTTCCCTAACATGTGATGGGTATTTGCCTCGCCTTTCTTGGTCTGGGTGAGCACAATTGCCATGAGGGTAACCACCAGGCTGTTGCCTGAGGATTTGGGGTAATGGTGGGATTAAGCAGCCTCAGAGGCATCCATGCATGCTGCCCCTGCTTTTCCTGTCCATTTCCGTGGTGTTTCCATCATTTTCTGAGGTTTCCAGGTTTTCAGGCAAACTTCCCTGTGAAGAGCTTTGGTCCCCCGCAAAAATGCTCGAGTCTCCCATTGACTTCAATGGGGTTCGTTACTCGAAACGAGCACCCGAGTATCGGGAAAAATTCGTCTCGAATAACGAGCACCCGAGCATTTTAGTACTCGCTCATCTCTAATCATTAGTAATGTGAAAGTGACAGCAATATATATGGTGCATGCCCAGTGAAACAGTTGAGGCTGATGCTCTCAGTTGGACTGGAAGAGCGCAGGCAGTGTTCGGCACTGCCTGAGTGAGAATTGTCATTGTTGCTGTAGGGAAGCGGCGGGGTCATCGGCTGCAAGTAGCAGGGGGGAGTGGCGGCAACAGCGCTGCTGGGGATGTATGGCTGGAGGAGAGGTGTGCTTGGGCTCTGCAGGAGGGCGGGCCTGGGCATTCGATGTAGGCATTCTTGGGCTCCTTTGAACAAAAACAACGCCCCTCTGGGCTCCTTAATGGATTATTAGCATATGGATCAAAGTGGATTTTCTGAAGATAAAAGCAAGCTGCAAGGGAAATAAAGGCACATGTGGAAAGCAGGTATGAAGTTCTGGAAGGACATACTTTTGGTTTAATAGCGATTAGCCAGGTGACAGATTCCCTTTAAAAATACACTCCACAGTCATATTTTTTACTTTTTTTAAATAGTCCAAAAATATTTAACTTTTTGGTGGCAGTGTCTCTGTTAAGTATACACAGACACTTCTTATTCATCTATCCTGTCTTCTGATCTAAAAATAATGGTTGATGCCTTTTTGATAACGTTTGTGTCAATTGAATTTCCAAAAGTTTCAACCTAATTTTTTTTAAAACTTCAGATCAAGTTTGATTGTTGAATTATTGAAATGCTAATCTTTAATCATAAGATTTCTGTTTTTATAAGTTGAAGCATGTGAAGAAAAATCACGTGTTATCTCAGAGGGATATACAGATTAGGTAAATCAAGGTGATAATGGGCATAATGAAGATTTATTATTCCACAAGTGCTAAGTCTTGAAGAATAATGGGAATACTCTAGTGTTCTAGCTGCTAATTCTAGGCATTGATTATAATCTATTTTGTTAACCTACAGATTTGTGAACCACTAGTTCAGTGGTATGAATTTAGCTGTAGTTTTAGCTGTAGCTACTATTACACAGTAAAGTAATTCATCTTTTAGGGTTTCTGATGATTTTAAAAGTGGCCTTTACTGAAATAAGGATGATAAATTGGCATGTTTCTCATAAGACTGACCCAAAGAAATGTTTTGGCCATGACTGCCAAATGAAACAATTCTATACTGTCTGTGAACCATTTCCAACAGGTGCTCTGAATTTTTTTTCCCTGAGCTTGAAATGCACCACCTGAATTAAAGAAAGAAAAATGATTTTATATTTATAAATCTGGGAGGGACAGAGAGGTGACTATTTCATATTTTGTTAATTAAACTTGGAGATCATTGAAGGCCATTCGCCATTTGGGCTATAAACACTCTTTTATTTGGCACATCTACTTCTTGAAGAAGTTAGTAAATTGAGGACAAGAGGTATTAAATGGGTTTGCTTGGCTCCTAATATTGATCATCTAGTCTCAGGATAAGTCCAATAGGTTGGGGTCCAACACCCAGCATCCTCACTAATCAGACCCACACTGATCAGATATTGATGGCCTTAGGCACTCATAAAAACAATTTAAGCATAGTGTGTTGTATAGGACACTTATAGGAGTACTAAACTAACATGCACAGGATCTCATTAGGTTTCTATATTTAACTGAGCTTTAGACCTTCTGGGAAAGAAAATTGTTTGTCTGTGAGAAATGTCTGCAGAATAGAGGTTAAATCAAATAATAATCAGCATCTGCCAATCATGAAATAAGAACTACCAAAGTAGGAAGATTTTTACCTTCTTATATGCAACATATTAAGTAAAAAAAAAGTGAACTGGAAGCATGAGAAACCCACAATGATGAGACATCTATTAATGCCAACATGAGCGTAAATGAAGTGATGTGGAAGACTGTGGAATAGGTACATGTAAATGAGAGCGAGGTAATGAATTCCAATGGGATATTGAAGACTGACATGCTTGTTAGGCTAGAGATAGTGTACCTGAAAGGGTTAAATGACTTTCAGCTTTAGTATGTATTTGTAATCAATGAGGAGGGAAATGTATTACTGTATGTACTTTGTTACATACTATAAAAGTGGATGTGGTATGGGCGGTGAAGAGGATA
Organism: Rhinella marina; assembly: GCA_900303285.1. NCBI lineage: Eukaryota > Metazoa > Chordata > Amphibia > Anura > Bufonidae > Rhinella > Rhinella marina. The sequence goes on from ONZH01007549.1 coordinate 24,465, forward strand.
GGCCGGTAGGCTGTCTCATTTACCATTTTCTATACGTGTTTTAGGTGTATAAAATAGTCTAAATGTAAGACAGCTAGGAAGCTGTCTTACATTTAGAAGTGGTGGAAGATCTGCCAAAGTTATGTAGAAGCTGGCGCCTCCAGATAACTGTGGGGGAACCATCTCCAGTGCAGGGTTTTATTAAGTCTTAATACATGTGCCCCATTCTGTCCATAAAATAATATACACATACTTATCTTACCCATGGACCCAACTCATTCAGCAGATTTTTCAATAATAAAGCCTATGGTGTACTACACGTATATTGAGTGATTCCAACAATGGTTTGTACTAATAATGCAATCATGCTTTCACAGTAATGGCACATAATGGGTCATAATTTAGTTGCATGGTAAATAGAGATGAGCGAGCACTAAAATGCTCGGGTGCTCGTTATTCGAGTCAAATTTTTCCCAATGCTCGGGTGCTCGTTTCGAATAACGAACCCCATTGAAGTCAATGGGATACTTGAGCATTTTTTGCAGGGGACCAAGGCTCTGCCTAGGGAAGACTGGGTGAAAACCTGGAAACCTCAGAAAATGATGGAAACACCACGGAAATGGACAGGAAACAGCAGGGGCAGCATGCATGGATGCCTCTGAGGCTGCCTAATCATACCATTACCCCACATTCTGGCCAACAGCCTTGGGGTTACCCTCAAGACAATTGTGCTGACCCAGACCAAGATGGGCAAGGCACATGCGCTGGCACATGTTAGGAAAGCACCCAACTAGGTGCAACGAAGGTCCATCACCGTCTGCGGGTGACACCACTGCCCATGCTGGCACTGCTGTACTATTCCCTGCCCAACGACACAGGCATAAGCCTGAAAAAGCGTGGTGACAGCGTGGTGGTGACACCAACAAGTGACCAAGTTAGATTGAGGTAGCAGGTGAACCACCCAAAAATCTACCCTGTCACAGCATGGCGGTCAACCCAGAATGACCAAGTGAGACTGAGGTAGCAGGTAAAGCACTTAAAATTTTACCTGCATGAGATTAGGGATAGAGCTGCTGTCTGTCAGGGAGAGTGTTAGGGCCTGAATTTAGATGTTGGTTAGGCAGGAATCACCCACAAAGAACCCAACAGCCCTTCTAAGGGCTACAAGCACATTTTTTTTGTCTCCTCCTGGCTGCTGGCTGGGACTTGTAGTGCAGCTACCACCATCTTGGCTGTACACTGTTAGGGCGTGAAATTAGAATGTGGTTAGGCAGGAATCATCCACAAAGAACCCAACACTCCTTCTAAGGGCTACAACAACATTTTTTTGGCCTCCTCTCGGCTGCTGGCTGGGAATTGTAGTGCAGTGACTGCCATCTTGGCTGCACACTGTTAGGGCGTGAAATTAGAATGTGGTTAGGCAGGAATCATCCACAAAGAACCCAACGCTCCTTTTAAGGGCTACAACGACCTTTTTTTTTGGCCTCCTCCTGGCTGCTGGCTGGGACTCGTAGTGCAGCGACCGCCATCTTGGCTGCACACTGTTAGGGCGTGAAATTAGAATGTGGTTAGGCAGGAATCATCCACAAAGAACCCAAAGCTCCTTCTAAGGGCTACAACGACCTTTTTTTGGCCTCCTCCTGGCTGCTGGCTGGGACTTGTAGTGCAGCGACCGCCATCTTGGCTGCACACTGTTAGGCCGTGAAATTAGAATGTGGTTAGGCAGGAATCATCCACAAAGAACCCAACACTCCTTCTAAGGGCTACAACAACATTTTTTTGGCCTCCTCTCGGCTGCTGGCTGGGAATTGTAGTGCAGTGACTGCCATCTTGGCTGCACACTGTTAGGGCGTGAAATTAGAATGTGGTTAGGCAGGAATCATCCACAAAGAACCCAACGCTCCTTTTAAGGGCTACAACGACCTTTTTTTTTGGCCTCCTCCTGGCTGCTGGCTGGGACTCGTAGTGCAGCGACCGCCATCTTGGCTGCACACTGTTAGGGCGTGAAATTAGAATGTGGTTAGGCAGGAATCATCCACAAAGAACCAAAAGCTCCTTCTAAGGGCTACAACGACCTTTTTTTGGCCTCCTCCTGGCTGCTGGCTGGGACTTGTAGTGCAGCGACCGCCATCTTGGCTGCACACTGTTAGGCCGTGAAATTAGAATGTGGTTAGGCAGGAATCATCCACAAAGAACCCAACGCTCCTTCTAAGGGATACAACTACCTTTTTTTTTTGGCCTCCTCTCGGCTGCTGGCTGGGACTTGTAGTGCAGCTACAGCCATCTCGGCTGCATGCTGTGCACAGCAACTGGTGGCAGGAGAGACAGCACGTGGTCCACACAGACCCAAAAGAAATTGCCCAAAGTCCTCTCAGTAGTCATTTTTGCTGCTGCTGTACCTTGGCTTGCTGGAATCTGTAGTACAGTCTTCGGAATACATTTTTTCTCTCAGTTATATATACTACAGTCCAGTGAACAATTATGTTGTGTGCTGTACAGTAGCGTCAGTCTAGGATATACGTTTTTTTCTCTCAATTAGATATCCTACAGCACAGTGAAATATTCTGTTGTGTGCTGCACAGTAGCTGGAGTGTAGAAAATATATGTTTTTTCTCTCAGTTATATATCATACAGTGCAGTGAAAAATTGAGTGATTTGCGGTACAATAGCCGCCATCTAAAGACTACGTTTTGTCTCTCAGTTATATATACTACAGTGCAGTGAAAAATTCTGCTGTGTGCTGCACACTAGCCGGAGTGTAAAAAATATACGTTTTTCGTCTCAGCTATACATTATACAGTGCAGTGCAAAATTCTGTTCTGTGCTGCCCACTAGCCGGAGTCTAGAAAATATGCATTTTTTTCTCATTCATATATCCTACAGTTCAGTGAAAAATTGTTTGGTGTGCGTTATACTAGCGGCAGTCTAGAGAATACGTTTTTTCTCTCAGATACATTTAATACAGTCCAATGAAAAATTCTGTGGTGTGTGGTACACTATCCGCAGTCTAGAGAATACGTTTGTGGCCTCAGATATTAATTCGACAGTTTAGTGATTACACAAAATGTTGAACCCAAGGGCTAAGGGTCGAGGACGTGGGGGTCCAAGTGATGTAGGGGGCAGAGGCCGTGGTCCTGATCAGGGTGACACAGTACCTACTGATGAGGGAGCAGTGGAACGCCGCAGAGTTTTGCTCCCTAGCTTCATCTCGCAACTTACAAGATCACGTGGTACACCACTATTGAAACCACAACAGTGCAAACAGGTGATGACGTGGATAGCGGATAATGTGTCCAAGCAATTTATCCATCACCCAGTCTTCCACACAGTCCACCCACTTTAGCCAAGGGAGTAGACCTCTGGCTTCTCCAGCTCAACCTCCTTCCCCCCAGCCTGCCCCTTGTTGGGGTGTGGGAGTTGTTGCCGTTAGAAACAGTCCTCACTCAGGTCTTGGCAAAATAAGCTCAGGTTTATTTTTGAGCAAAAACAAAACAAATTAACAAAAACAAAGTTCAGGAAAATAAGGGGTTAAGTTGAAGCTACCTTAGGATCAAGTAGCACCCCAGCTCTCAGCTCATCCAGTCTGAACTGAAGATACCTCCACTTACATACAAGTGCACTTATATACAATTTACCAGTTCCCAGAATCCATCAGTCTTAAAGGAACATGCATTTGGTTTAAAACAGAAATATTGCACATAAATCATACATTAAACTACATAAAACACAAAGCATTCTAGCTGTCTCCTTTTAAAATAAAAAAGGAGCTTACAATCTATATACATTTTACCAAATTATACCAAACATAACATAAGAACATAAACCCACTAGGTTTGGCTGCAGCTTTGCCTCACCTGGCAATAATTAGCAGCATCCTAGATAAACCCAGCACACCCTCTCCTCAGGTTTAGTCTCCTGCAGGTAAGTAGCTGGTAATGCTGTGTGTTTGGTGGTGGGGAATACTGAGCTAAATGATAGTGGGCAGAGACAAAGGTTTGCTGGCCAGCGTGTGAAAAAAGAGAAAAAGATACATACATACAGATAGACAGACTTGCTCACTATTAACCTCTCAACACCCCTCCCATGGAAAATATGGATTCAGATCCGGCATACTCACAGGAAGTCTTTTCAGGACCCTACCCAAAGACACAAACCACTGCTCAACAGCAACCTGAGCAGTTGCTTTGTCCCAATGCCCAAAATTTAGAACTTTCGCAATCTGTGGGTGATGAGAGTGTGGACTTAGTGCAAGTAGTCCGTCAAGAGGTGTCGGATGATGATGAGACACGGTTGTCAGACATTGACGTTGTTGTCAGGGCAGTAAGTCCGAGGGGGGAGCAGAGTGAGGAATCGGAGGAAGAGCAGGTGGATGATGAGATGACTGACCCAAGCTGGGTTGGTAAGCCTAGTCAAGACAGTGCTTCTGAGGGGGAGGCAAGTGCAGCAATAGAACAGGTTGGAAGAGGCAGTGGGGTGGCCAGAGGGAGAAGCAGGGCCAGAGCAAGTAGATCAGCAACTATTTCACGTAGTGAAGCTCCCGTGCCGAGGCCTAGATGTTCGCAAGTCTGGAGGTTTTTTTAAAGAATGTGAGGATGACCGACGGACTGTGGTGTGCAACCTGTGCCACATCAGGATCAGCAGGGAAGCCACCACTACCAGCCTAACCACTACCAGCATGCACAGGCATATGAGTGCTAAAAACACGACTCAATGGAACTAAGACCGTTTACCTCCTGCGTATCACACCACTGCTCCTACCCCTTTGTCACAGGCTGGCTCAGCGAGTCAACCCCCCGCCCAGGACCCCGGCACGAGCGCCTCCCGCCCTACAACCACCCCTTCACCTCCACGATCCTCCACACCCTACACCAATGTGTCCCAGCGCAGCCTTCAGCTGTCTTTGCATCAAACATTGGAGCATAAGTGCAAATGCAAATACAATTCCAGCCACCCACCCACATGCACAAGCCCTAAACGTCCACATTTTAAAACTGCTGAGCCTGGAGATGCTGCGATATACACTGGTAGAGACTGAGGCTTTCCGCAACCTGATGGCGGTGGCTGTCTCTCGGTACTTGGTCCCCCACTATTTTTCACGATGTGCCGTCCCAGCCCTACACCAGCACGTGTCAGAGAACATCATCCATGCCCTGACCAACGCGGTTACTGAGAAGTTCCACCTAACCACGGACACGTGGACAAGTGCTGGCAGGCAGGGACACTATATCTCCCTGACGGCACATTGGGTTAACTTGGTGGAGGCTGGGATCGAGTCTGACCCTGGGGCCGCTTATGTAATGCCCACACCGAGGATTGCGGGGCTTACCTCAGTCATGGTTTCTTAGACTTATTATGCCTCTTCCTCCAACTCCTCCTCCTACTCTCAAATACAATCTGTGAGCACGGCGCCTTCAGTTGGTAGCGCTAGGCACAGCAGCACTGCCGTGGGTAAGCGCCAACAGGCGGTTCTGAAACTGCTGAGCTTAGGGGACAAGAGGCACACTGCCCAAGAGCTGTTACAGGGCATCACGGAGCAGATCGATCTTTGGCTGGTGCCGCTGAAACTCAAACCAGGCATGGTTGTGTGTGACAACGGGTGTAACCTGGTGGCGGCTCTGCAACTTAGCAGGCTCACACATGTGCCATTATACACCAATACTATTTCCCAAAGTAACAACAACCCATATAAACACTGCATATAAAACCTGCCTGGCCCACATGTTCAATCTTGTGGTTCAGCGGTTCCTCAAGACCTGATTTGCTCACCAAGGTGCGATGCATCTGTGCGCATTTCCGCAAGTCAACCACAGATGCTGCCACGCTCAGGGCAGTGCAACGGCGCTTACGACTGACAGCTCACTGGCTGTTGTGTGACGTGCCCACACAATGGAATTCCACATTACACATGTTAGCCAGGGTTTACCAGCAGCGAAGAGCAATTCTAGACTGCCAGATGACAACTTCCACAAGAACTGGTAGTCAGGTTAGTCAGATTCTTCAAGTGTACAATGAGGAGTGGACGTGGATGTCTGATATCTGTCAGGTGTTAAAAAACTTTGAGGAGGCAACACAGATGATCAGCGGCGATGCCGCCATTATCAGCGTCACCATTCCGCTGCTTTGTCTGCTGAAAAAGTCACTGCTCAGCATGAAGTCAGAGGCTTTGCTCTTGTCACAGGAGATGGGGAAGAAGATACGTTGCTTGATAGCCAGACCACCCTCAGGTCTGTTTCTCAGCACGTATTGGAGGAGGAGGAGGAGGAGGAAGAGAAGGAAGAGAAGGAGACTGTTGGCGAGACTGAAGAGGGTACCTATGCTCATTCCTTCTTATCTGTTGAGCGTGTATGGGCTGAAGAGGAGGAGTTAGAGGAGGAGGAGGAGGAGGAAATGGAGAGTCAGCCTATTGAGGAGATTATTGCGTGTTGGGACTCTGGCGCACATGGCTGACTTCATGTTAGGCTGCCTTTCCCATGACCCTCGCGTTAGAAGCTATTTTGACAACACCGATTACTGGGTGTT
>ONZH01007550.1:0-34581 GCA_900303285.1 Rhinella marina
TTAAGCAAACATAATCCGTCCATTGACTGGCATACTAGACAAATTGTGGATTGGGGCGATTATTGTGTTGACAATTGCCTTAATACATCTTTTTCTGCTTTAACCACTAAGACTCTTCCTTCTTTTATATCGGATTTCTCTGATGTATTTTCTGAAGGTGGATGTCAGGATTTACCCCCTCACCGGGAATACGATTGTCCTATCAATCTTATCCCTGGAACAAGATTGCCTAAATCTAGGCTGTATAACCTTTCTGGACCTGAGAGAACGGCCATGAAGGAATATATTGCTGAGAGTTTGGCCAAAGGACATATTAGGCCTTCCAAATCTCCTGTGGCAGCAGGGTTCTTTTTGTTAAAAAAAAGGACGGATCCTTAGGCCATGTCTGGATTTCCGTGAACTCAATAGGATTACTGTCCGTGATCCGTACCCCCTTCCTTTGATTCCTGACTTGTTTAACCAGATTGTGGATGCCAAGGTGTTCTCCAAGTTGGACTTAAGGGGGGCATATAATCTGGTCAGGATCAAGGAAGGGGATGAATGGAAGACGGCCTTTAACACTCCTGAGGGCCACTTTGAGAACCTGGTCATGCCTTTGGGTTGACCAATGCTCCTGCTGTCTTCCAGCATTTTGTTAATGACATTTTTCATCATCTTGTGGGGAGGTTTGTAGTCGTGTATTTGGATGACATACTAATCTATTCTCCAGATATTGTGACACATCAGGATCACGTGAGGCAGGTGTTGCAAATCTTAAGAGATAACAAGTTGTATGCAAAATTAGAGAAATGTGCTTTTGCTGTACATGAGGTGCAATTCTTAGGATACCTGCTTTCATCTTCAGGTTTTCGTATGGATCCAGAGAAGGTCTGTGCTGTTCTGAACTGGGACCGACCTGAAAATCTGAAGGCTCTTATGCGATTTTTGGGGTTCACCAACTATTACCGAAAATTTATTAAGAACTATTCGACTATGGTTAAACCCTTAACTGACATGACTAAGAAAGGGACGGATGTCTCTGTGTGGTCTGATGCAGCATTGCAAGCCTTCTCTGCTGTAAAGGAGTGCTTTTCTTCTGCCCCTATATTGGTGCAGCCAGATGTGTCACAACCTTTCATTGTGGAGGTTGACGCATCCGATGTGGGGGTAGGAGCTGTGTTATCACAGGGCCCGTCACCTGGTAAATGGCGCCCATGTGCTTTTTTTTCGAAGAAACTCTCTGTGGCGGAGAGAAATTATGATGTGGGTAACCGAGAGTTACTGGCCATTAAGTTGGCTTTTGAGGAATGGCGTCATTGGTTGGAAGGGGCGAATCATCCAATCACGGTATTCACTGATCACAAAAATCTGGCTGAGTTTGCCATAAATAATCGCAGACAGGACTCCACTGGTAAGTCACCATTTTTTGGTGCATATGGCTTTCACCCGCAGTTTGGCACATTTTGTGGTTCTGATACTTCTGGTATTCCTGAGGAAGAACGTTTTTCGTCATCATTGTCTTCCATATGGCGAAAAATTCAAAGTAACTTGATAAATATGGGTAACAAGTACAAACGTGTGGCTGACAGGAGACGCATGAATGGTCCGGACCTAAATGTGGGTGATTCTGTGTGGCTGTCTACTAGGAACATTAAGTTGAAAGTTCCTTCATGGAAGTTGGGTCCAAGATTTATTGGCCCATATAAAATCACGGCCATTATTAATCCTGTAGCATTTCGTCTTGAACTTCCGCAGGCCCTGAAAATCCATAATGTGTTTCACAGATGTTTGTTGAAGAGGTATGTTGAACCTCTGGAGCCATCTCCCTTGCCACCCGCGCCTGTCTTGGTGGATGGTAATTTGGAATTTCAGATTGTCAAGATCATTGATTCTCGAGTTCTTCGTGGGACCCTTCAATATCTGGTTCATTGGAAGGGTTATGGTCCTGAGGAGAGGTCATGGGTACCGGCATCTGACGTGAATGCCAGTCGTTTGGTAAAAGCCTTTCACAGATGTCACCCTGATAAAGTTGGTCCTGGGTGCCCGGAGGTCACCCGTAAAAGGGGGGGTAATGTCACGAGTGGTCTTGCGTCTGGAATCAGACGTTCTGCGCGGATTTCTAAGTGACAGGTTTGACAGGCTATTCCCTGTGGTTTGGGTGCTGTTCTCCACACCCCTTTCCCTCAGCTGTTGCCGCTGGGCAATTAGCTGTCTCCTACTTACCTCTTCCTCTCCCAGTATCCCTTGCGGTTTATATCTGCTACATACCTGTTGAGAGTGGTGTGGATCTCGGCTGAGATCCTGTTGCTGAGTTCTACTTAAAGTTAAGTGTTTTCCCTTCCTTTGGTTATTCCTGTTTGAGTCTCCTGTTCCTCCTTACGCTTGGAGGAACAGGTTACTCTCTTGTGTCATTAGACTGCAGGGTGTTCTAGGGTTTACTCAGATTAGGTTCCTGTGTATGAGCTTTCCTAGCACCCGGGTTAGTTCATACTGGTAGCCAGCTAGGGCCTAGTCTTAGGGTCCCCTGCAGGAGGTGACCAGTTCCCTGGTTTTGTCTGTTCCCATCCCTCATACGCTCGGTGTGGCTTTTCCCCCCACACCCGAGCGTGACAGTGACGTACAGAAAGTTTCACCTGGACAGTATATACGGATTGGAGCGAGTGTGCTGAACTGTGACACACAGAAAGGTTACACGCAGCTGAGTAAAATGGATTTGTATCACTGAGCTAAAACAACAAAAAAACTAATTTTTTTTTATATCTTGTTTTTTATATTTTTTTTTTAATTTTGTTTTTTTGGGAACGTGACGTGCAGAAACTATCGTAGAACTGACTGACACCCTGTTAACGGTGGCTATTTAGACTGCGACCCAGACAAATGTCGCACAGAGAGTTTTTGGATCAAGCTGTATACGTTATTGGTAGCAAATGACTTGGTTGTATTCTGTGACGTACAGAAAGTGTCACCTGGACAGTATATACGGATTGGAGCGAGTGTGCTGAACTGTGACACACAGAAAGGTTACACGCAGCTGAGTAAAATGGATTTGTATCACTGAGCTAAAACAACAAAAAAACTAATTTTTTTTATATTTTGTTTTTTATATTTTTTTTTTAAATTTTGTTTTTTTGGGAACGTGACGTGCAGAAACTATTGTAGAACTGACTGACACCCTGTTAACGGTGGCTATTTAGACTGCGACCCAGACAAATGTCGCACAGAGAGTTTTTTGGATCAAGCTGTATACGTTATTGGTAGCAAATGACTTGGTTCTATTCTGTGACGTACAGAAAGTGTCACCTGGACAGTATATACGGATTGGAGCGAATTTGCTGAACTGTGACACACAGAAAGGTTACACGCAGCTGAGTAAAATAGATTTGTATCACTGAGCTAAAACAACTAAAAAACTAATTTTTTTTTATTTTTTTTTTTAAATTTTGTTTTTTTCGGAACGTGACGTGCAGAAACTATCGTAGAACTGACTGACACCCTGTTAACGGTGGCTATTTAGACTGTGACCCAGACAAATGTTGCACAGAGATTTTTAGGATCAAGCTGTATACGTTATTGGTAGCAAATGACTTGGTTGTATTCAGTGACGTACAGAAAGTGTCACCTGGACAGTATATACGGATTGGAGCGAGTGTGCTGAACTGTGACACACAGAAAGGTTACACGCAGCTGAGTAAAATGGATTTGTATCACTGAGCTAAAACAACAAAAAAACTAATTTTTTTTATATTTTGTTTTTTATATATTTTTTTAATTTGTTTTTTTTGGGAATGTGACGTGCAGAAACTATTGTAGAACTGACTGACACCCTGTTAACGGTGGCTATTTAGACTGCGACCCAGACAAATGTCGCACAGAGATTTTTAGGATCAATCTATATACGTGACAGGTAGCAAATGACTTGGTTGTATTTTGTGACGTACAGAAAGTGTCACCTGGACAGTATATATGGATTGGAGTGAGTGTGCTGAACTGTGACACACAGAATGGTTCCACACTGCTGTGTGCAATGGATTTGTATCACTGAGATATAACATAAAAAAAAGGGGGGGTTATATATAGCGATAGCTGCACTACTAGTGCCAGCCAGCCAAGCCAGGAGACAAAAAAAATGTCTTCTAGCCCTTAGAAGGGCTGTTGGGTTCTTTTTGGGTGATTCCTGCCTAACAGAGAACTAAATGCAGGCCCTAACACTGTCCCTGAAAGGCAACAGCTCTATCCCTAAAGACATCCAGACGGCATCTGAGCCGAGCACCGCGGCCAGTCACTAGTATATTCCAGGGTCACCTGATCAGGCCAGCCAACCCCTGCTATCGACATGTAAGGGCCCCACGTGATGCTGGGTGTACCGTAGAGTCTCCTGGCTTGTGATTGGCTGTGTTTATAGGCGCCAAAAAAGCACGATGCGGAAGTTGCCATTTCCTCGAGTAGGGCGAGATACTCGTCCAAGCAGCGAGCACTTACGAGTACCCTAATACTCGAACGAGCACCAAGCTCGGACGAGTATGCTCGCTCATCTCTAATCACTTTATATTACACTTTTTGTTGTATAGGTTTTTTTATTTATTTAAGTTTTACACAATAATATCATTTTTTAAACAAAAAAATTGTGTTTTAGTGTCTCCGTTGTCTGAGAGCTGTAGCTTTTTTATTTTTTGGGCAATTGTCTCAGTTAGGGGCTCATTTTTTGCGGGAAGAGGTGATGTTTAGATTGGTTCTAGTTTGAGGGGCATACACCTTTTTGATCACTTGGTATTACACTTTTTGTGATGTAAAGTGACAAAAAAGGCTTTTTTGAACCTGTTTTTATTTTATTTTTTTTACGGTGTTCACCTGAGGGGTTGGGTCATGTGATATTTTTATAGAGCGGGTTTTTACGGACGCGGCAATACCTAATATGTTAAGGTATTTTATTTTCTTCATTTTTAATCAATTAAAATGTGCATATATGGGGAAAAATGGGATTATTTTTTTTTACTTTTTAATTTTTTTTTTTTACACTTTTTTGACTCAGACCCACTTGGTTCTTGAAGATCCAGTGGGTCTGGTGTTTTACAATACACTGCAGTACACTGTATAGTGTACTGCAGTGTATTTTCATTCATAGTAAGCTTTACCATGGCAAGCCGGACGAAAGCGTCAGGTTGCCATGGTAACCATCAGCAGCTGTATGCTGACACTCTGCTTCAACCACTCGGCCATCCTGAATACCGCTCGCCATCCTGAAATCTGAACAGACTAGCCAATCACAGCGATCGCTGGCCCGGGACCGCCCCCATTGGTCTCGGGCTGGTTAGCTGAGACCCCTGGCTGTAAGTAACAGCCGGGGTCTCAGCGCTGTCACCATGTCAGCAGACATGGTGACAGTTTAATGCCATGACGTGTATACTCGTCATGGAGCGCTAAATAGCAGTGCTCCATGACGAGTATACACGTCATTGGGCGGCAAGGGGTTAAACGATATATAGACGACCTAATACTAATTTGGAAAGGAGACGAGTCCTCTATCAATCAATTTCTAAACCACCTGAACAAGAACCAATGGGGAATATCCTTCACAGGGAAATACAAGAAACAGAAAATAGAATATTTAGACTTTGAAGTATTCTCAGAAGGTGACCGTATTTGCACTAAGACTCGCTTTAAATCAGTAGACAGTAATAGCTACCTTAACTACAAAAGCACCCACTACAGTAAATGGACAAAGACTATCCCTTTTGGACAATTTAAGAGAATTCGACATAACTGCTCTTAAAAAGGAAGATTTTGACAAACAAAGTGCTATACTTTCAGATAGGTTCCAGAACAAAGGATATCCGGGTGACCTTATATCAGGGGCCTTCAGAAAGATATCAGTACTCTCACAAATGGAGTGCCCACAACCTAAAGAGAAAAATGTGGCGAACACCAAAACCTTTGATCTAAACTTCGTCACCACATATAACCACAACCATAGAGCCATACAATCGGCCCTGTCCAAACACTGGCATATACTAAGAAAGGACCCAATACTCAAAGAACCCATCCCAAAAGCACCCCAACTCACCTACAGACGGGCTCGTACACTAAAAAATACACTTGCTCCCAGCAAATTAAAACCAATCATGGAGGAGTCCATCAAAAAGACAGCACTTTTGGGGAGCTTCAAGTGTAAACAACTTAGATGCCTATGTTGTTCTTCGATTCAGGAAACTTCCCTGTTTACCAATTATCATGGTGAAACATTCCCCATCAAGAGCACACTGAATTGCGAATCCACATTTGTAATCTATATATTAGAGTGCCCATGCCGGTTACAATATGTGAGAAACAGATTAAATAAACATCGGTCTAATACAAAAAAGAAGTTTATGAAGCACAGTATATCCAGGCATGCAGCAGATTTTCATGATGGGTCATTCTAGGGCTTCAAGTTAACACCTATAGAACAGATCCCTACTGGTAAGCGGAGCGAACTGTGCTGCATACGTCGACGAGAGATGTACTGGATCTTCAGATTAAAAACACTGAATCCATATGGTCTGAACGAGGCGTTCGAGATCAATATATGAGCTCCCCGATCTGAACCTGCTATACCCCCGTTCATCTGAGACACCTAGATACTTTCTTTGAGACATTCTTGATAAGGAAGTCTGTTATTATGATTTCTTTTTTATCATTATTATGAATTTTTAATGTGTTACTTTCAACTACTCATTATAAGCCTTTTATATTCACCAGGATTTTCTATATATTTGTTTATTTATATACAGTACAGACCAAAAGTTTGGACACACCTTCTCATTCAAAGAGTTTTCTGTATTTTCATGACTATGAAAATTGTAGATTCACACTGAAGGCATCAAAACTATGAATTAACACATGTGGAATTATATACATTGGCCACCCTGCTCTCATCAGTTGAGCCTTGCAGCCCCTACTGAAGAGAACCAAGCAAGAATCATCCCCTGCAAAACGAGCAATAACCAAGCGGGAATTACCCCTGGACAACGAGCTGACAAGCGAGGATCGTCCCTAGAAACAAGCATTAACCACTGGTAAACCCTATACCACCAACGATCTCATCCTCCCCTGATATTAACCCCTCTAACCCTATACCACCAACAAATTACCTTTTCCTTACCATTAATACATTATCCCTTTCCTTACCGTAAACCCTGCATCCATCCCCAGCATTAACCCCTGCTATACCACCAACGTTCCATATTAACCGCATCCCTATATACCCTATACCACCAACATTAACTCTTTCCTTGCCCATTTCATATACCCTACATCTCCCTGCATAGCCCATATTTCCCTGCCATCCCTACCATATTTACCCCAGTTTACATCACCCCTGCATTACCCATCATTGTCCCCTGCTGCCTTATTATTTGTGTAATTTACCCTTTATTTCCCTAGGGACAGTAATGTAGTTAGGCTTGGGAGGGCTTGCAATCTGTGTTTTGACTGAGTGTATGTTTAGATAGTATTGTGGGTGGAATTAAGTGGGATTGTGTAGTGTAGTTAGGTTTCATATTGTTTTGTGTAAAATAATTAGACTGTAGACTTTATTGTATTAATAAATATTGTATTCATAGAAAATTGTTTACAGTGTCTTTGTAGCCGTAGCCATAGCGCAGTATAGCACTTGCACGTAGCTCAGGTCGAGTACAGGCAATACAGATGTAGCAGCGCTAGCGATCACTGTTTTTTGCATACCGAATCGCGACTTCTCCTCTTTCTCTCCTTTCACTCGCAGTAAAAGTACGCTAATTAGGTGAATTTGTACGCATCAGTGTACAATGCGTAGCATTAGCATACAAATGCGTACGCATTAGCGTACAATGCATAGCATTAGCGTACAAAACATCAGATGCGTACTCTATTTACGATATTGTTTCCTGGCTCACGCGATTCTCCTGTGATCGCTAGCACTGCTACATCTGTAGGTAGCAACGTAGGAATAAATAGGCGGAGCTAGCGATAGCAGGTCTACGCCTATTTATGCATATTGATTATTAATAACAAACAAAATAGTAATAATTAAAATTCCCTACAACACCAACCATTGTCCATTTAAGGCAACAGTTGATTTACCCAGTATGCAAAAGTGGCACCAAATACGGACACACCCGGTAACCCTCTGCAAATTGTGCTGCCAAATCATAACAATTGGATTTAACTACGAAAATATTTCTCTTATAGAGTGACAAAAAGGGGGGTTGGTGAGGGGGCTCATTTACTGGGCCTCCTCTCTCCCTTGGCACCTTTTGATCTCAAATGTCTTTGGCGGTAATAACCCCCCTTTTTGTCACTGTGGTGAGCCTTTACACCTCTATCAATCATGATAGAGGTGTGGCAGCCATACGGAGATGTCTGGCTTCCACTGACTACACAGATCCATGTAAGGAATTCATTATCGATCTATTAGACATAATATTAAGACAGAATTCTTTTTCATTTAAGGATGAATACTATCTTCAATTATGGGAAACCACTATGGGTTCGAACGTAGCGCCAACTTATGCAAATATCTTTATGTCGGACCTTGAGACCAGATCCGTCTATGTATCCCACCACTTCAGCCATGTGCTGGGGTGGTGGAGATACATAGATGATATATTTGTGATCTGGAAGGGCTCAGACATTGAACTACAGGCTTTTCATAGCTTTCTTAATCAATTAGATGCAGATGTCAGATTTACACTTACATATTCCTTGACACAAATACAATTTTTAGACACGACGGTTAAGAAAGTTGGTTCTTCACTAGTGACTGATCTGTACATCAAGCCCATGGATTGCAACAAACTTTTGCGGTTTCATAGTTGTCATCCGCAGTCTATGATTAATTCCTTGCCACAAAGTCAATCAGTTACTTCGGGTGAAACGTATTGTAAAGGACCCAGAGACATTGACAGCCAGGCTTGATGATATGGCGGACAAGTTCCAACATCTGGACAAGGTGGTCACAGGAGTGGAACAAAGGTCCCAGAGGAAATCTACTAGAGTTCCCTTCATCTCTACTTACTCTGAAAACAGTCACTTGATTAGTCAAGTGATTAGAAAACACTGGTCAATTCTAAGGAGCAATTTATGTCATGTTCAAGAATCCCTTTAATGTCCTACAGACGCCCCACTAATCTGAGGGATAGATTCGTTAAAACAGACATTTCAGGTAAAGGACTAAGACAAACATATCGGCCTTAGGGCCCTTGCACACGACCGTATGCCCTCTGTGAGTGGGCCATATGTCCCGGAGTGGCATCGATCATGCGCACAGGAGCGCACAGCATCATTGATTACAATGAATCTGTGCACGTCGGGCCGTCCGGGGGACTATTGTCCCACTCTCATAAAATCATATGAGTGCGGGACGGCTCAACGTGCACAACATCATTGTAATCAATGATGCTGTGCGCTCCCGTGCGCACGATCGATGCCGCTCCTGGACATATGGCCCGCTCACGGACTGTATGTCTCGGAGGGCATACGGTCGTGTGAAAGGGCCCTTAAAAGAACTGGCTGCTTTCCGTGTCTTAGCTGTATCAATTGTTCATACATGCTCAAAGACGACAAATTTATTCATCCAAAGACAGGTGCTCTATTTGCTCCATGTGCCTAGGGCATCAAAATACCTTATCTTGGCCCTGCCAAAAGAACACATTAATTCCTCTCTTAGGCTGGATTCACCCAGAGAATTTTGTTGGCATTTTTTATATAAAATGTTGTAGCCAGATGTTACTTAAAGTCTATAAAATATAGAAACACTATATACAAAGTATTTGGTTTGTGTTATATTTGTAGCACTTTGGAGTCAGTGACTTTTTTTTTAACACTGTGTATATTTTTTTCTAATAGGCTTCATAATAGGACTTCAACAAATGGCTGAAAAATACATATATAAAACCACCAGAACCACTTGTAAAAGAGCATAAAAACACTTCAAATTCAAGCATTTTCACAATAATTTAAAAATACTTTTTAAAAATCGTGTTTGTTTGAGAAGGAGCCCTAAGGCTGTAGTCACATTCATGGGGAGATTCAGCAAAACTGGTTTAGGGCTCATGCACGCAGTCGAAATTTCAGCCCACATCCAATTGATTTTTTTTGCAAATCGGATGCGCATCCGCATCCGCAAATCTGTTACACTGCCCCGCAAAATAATAGAACATGTCCTATTCTTGTCTGTTTTGCGGACAAGGATAGGACATTTCTGCAGGAGTTAAAAAAATGGAGGTGTAAACTCAGCTGGTATCCATGTTTTGTGCAATTTGTGGAGCACAAAACACTTATGGCCATGTGCATAAGTTCTTAAAGGAAAACTAGCTTAGCTGCCCATTGCAACCATTTCGATTCCACCTTTCCTTTTTCAGAGCTCCTTTGAAAAAAGAAAGTTGGAATCTGATTGCTATGGGCATCTAAGCCAGTTCTCCTTTACACCAGTTTTGATAATTATTCCCCATAGTTTTGTTTTTTTTTATCCAGTTTTTTGAGCCAAAGTCCAGAGTGGATCCAATATAAGGAATTATATAACTAGTCTCAAATAACTACATTAAAAGCTGCATTTCTGAATCCAGCCTAACAGAAAAATCTGGCTTTGTTTCAAATAGCAACCAATCAAAAGGCAGCTTTCACTTCTTCAACAGCCCTAGAAAGATAAAAAGCTTTATTATGATTGGTTGCTATGGGCCACAAGGCTTGTACTGCTGTTAGAAAGTTTTGATAAATGAGGTCTACAGTTCAATATATATATATTTTATTTTTTTATTTTTTTTCGGCTTTTTAGAGGGACATCATTCTGTTATCAGGATGAGCAAACACAATGAAGTTGTATTCCAGAGAAAATCTTATATTAAATTTACAGAACACAGTTTTCATCCACTGCCATGAATTACATTTTTCTATGGCGGTCATTGACAGAGTATGTAGGATAAAAGAGATGTCAGGCTAGGAGAAATACATTGATTAGCAATTACAGTGACAAAGAAAGACAGGAAGCTGCGGATTCAGTATGACAGGAGCACCATGTATGTTCCATTTTGCATGTTCTCTCAGGGGATACAGGATAACATGATACCTCCATTAGCAGGAGGAGCAGACAGTAAACTATATACAGCAACTCCATCTCTGAAGATTGATTTACTTGCAGTTTTTTGGAGGTATATTAAAAATTTTGGCTCACGCCAGTTGGAGTTATGAGTGTGAAGTGTTACTATAAGGGCTCTTTCACACGGGCGAGTTTTCCGTGCGGGTAAATGCATGAGGTGAATGTATTGCACCCGCACTAAATCCAGATCCATTCATTCGAATGGGTCTGTGCAAATTAGCTTTTTTTCACGCATCATTTATGCGTTGTATGAAATTGCAGCATGTTCTATATTGCGATTTTTCACACAGCTTTCCCTCAATAGATGTGAATGAGGCTGTGAGAAAAACGCAATGTATCCAGATGCAATGCATTGCGTCCCATTTTTAACGGATGTTACTTAGCAACAGTAAGGGCAGAATCCACAGGAAGTTGACTTTCCTGTGTCTGACTGGTGCTACTGGTGTGAAAGCTGCTTTGTGAAGACCTTCCTGGCCTTGCTGAGCAACAGGTAAGATGCCCAGGCCACCAAAGCCAATGGACATGAAGAAATAGATTGTGATGGTCCAGGAGAGGCCCTGCATTTGGGACTCCAGGTCGGGGAGAATCACGACCGATTCAAAAAGGATAGTGCCTGGGTGGAAGTAGCCCAGGAGGTTTTTTTTAGAAAAGAGAAGCTCTATCAAGGCCGCAGTAGGTCTGGCTGATTCAAGAAAAGGGCCTACATGTTTAGGGAGCAACTCATCTTTCTCTGTGAAGTCATGGACCTGCACCCTTAAGTTTTTTTTTTTTTTAATTTTATTTAAAACTAGCAGAAGGACCCGCCTTCGCCTGGGTATATTTCATCTACTTCATTTAATGTTTGTGTGTGTCGTTGCAGAGAGAAAGTCAATGCAGCTGACAGAAGTTGATTTTTACCTTCATTTTTTCAATCCCCATTGGCTGCGGAGTGGGAGGGGGCGTGACTTGACTAGGTCGGGGATGTGGTTTAGTGGGACCTGGGGGGTTGCTTTTAAGTCCTTCTTTTGAGGGTGGTCTGAATTAAAGGTTGATACCATGGTAATTTATATGGACACGCAATGGGTAGCAGTGGAAGAAAACATCTTTTATTACTACTGAACAGTCGAAGTCTAAAATTACTACACCAGCACACCACTACTGATGTTATGGCATGTAGATAAACTTGAAGGGAAGACTGTATTAGCACGGCGTGCGCCTTCTCTTCAAACAGCTAAGCAGTGGCGGGGCCAGTTGTCAAACCCCACCCCCGATCTGAGATTGAAGACCTATCCTGAGAATAGGTCATCAATATTACTACCTTGGACAATCTCTTTAATATAATATGAATACTTACTACTTTTATTGAATTTAAAGTGTGATGCAATATGAATACACTGTACTTACTCTGTATGTAACATTTTTATGTATATGGAACAATAACACGTGCAAGCTGAAGACAAGAACAATGTAATGTTAACAACGTGACGGAGGATAATATGACTAAATATGTTATTTATTTTTATTGTGAGTGAAAAGAAATGTGTGAAAACTGCAAAACTTGCCCATATCATATTTCTTGTTCAATATTTTTTTATTAAACCCATATCATATTTCTGTTCTTCTGATTTTTTATTTGAAGAACAGAGGACAACCTGGAGGAGGAGACTGAAGCGGCAGCCCAGCAGCAGGCTTCGGCATGTGAGGAGGAGATTCCCCCTTTCCAGCCTCCACAAGATACAGCCAAAGGTGGAACTTTAAGCATCTCCCAAGGCAGCATCCCTCCTGTAGTGGAGTCGGGGACTTTCATTTTAGCTGCTGTTGAGCCAGTTAGGTCCTCCAATGCCTCTCTAGAGCCCGCCAGGAGGACCATTTTGCGCTCTATGGGTCGAGTCTTGGCCCTAATTTCAGCAAAGTGCCTCCAGAAATATACTTTTGGAAACAATCCACAATAGGTATAATTCTGGATACAACCACTCCTCCAAATGATCCCATGGATGTGTTCAGAGCCTTCAAGATCTGGCGCTTCTATGGGAACATCAATGGGCCAGCGCCAAGGCCTACTCCCTAGGTTCCCATGCGGCCACTTCCCTCCTCTTCAGCCAACTTTTGCTTCCGTTCTTGATATAGGTGCGGGTCCCAGAGGTGAGACCCGCACCTATCAGACAATGGAGGCATATCCTAGCGATATGCCCCCATTGTTTGAGATGGGAATAACCCTTAAAGCATAATGTATGATGTGTACTAATGGTATTACCTGATAATGCTGGCTTTGAGTTTTCTGTCAAATGTATTCATAGTGTAGATACATTAATAACATACATTAACATTATCAAAGAGTAACATAAATAAATATTGTTTTATTTCAGATAAACCTTAATAATTTAAAAATAAGGTATTAGTTTATATTTCACAGACATTAAAAAAAAATTTATGCAAAATATGTAAGCTCAAAAACAATGGGTCCTCATTGTTTTGCAAATCCCTAGTTTAAAAAAATAAATAAATAAAAAAAATCCATCCAGGAAAAATACATTGTACAGTCATATTGAGGTGACGCAAAAAAAAAATGAAGAGTATTGTTGCTGAAAAGGAAAAGAACAAACAGAGGACATAAAATAGTCCGAAAATAATTCCCTCACTCTCAGTCCAGTTGATCCAGCTCTTCCAAGGTATAAGAGGTCTCCTTGGGTTCCTGCAGTCAATACTACTGCTTCTCCATCAGGAGTGTCCTCGTACATACAAATTACATTATGGAGCACTACACATGCCTTTATTATTCCATTGACATTTTCAGGTGACAGCTGGATGGCCAATATGACAAAGGCACACTCAACATACCTTCTGGCCCTGCTTAACCGGTAGTTGAAAGTGTGCCTCTTCTCATCCATCCTGAGTCCTGACACATTCATGTCAACGGGTTTGTGTACATGAGTGTTATTTTTCACGCATCATTTTTGCATACAGGAAAAATTGCAGCATTTTCTATATAGTGTTTTTTCATACAGCTCTGGCTCCATAGAAGGGAATGGGGCGTGTATGAAATATGGAAGGCATCCGGATGCGATGCAATTTTCATTGATGGTTGCTATGAGATGTTGAGTGTTACTCTTCAGTTTTTCTTCACGCCAGTGAAAAAAGCATACAATCAGGATACAATCCATATGGGAAAAACACACATACTGAATGCAATCGCAGAAAAAACTGATTGAACTTGTGTACAAAACCATCAGTTTTTCACTGAACAGATCCTGACATAATTGTATCACTGGTGTGAAAAAGGCCTAAGGCCTCTTTCATATGTTACTGAATCACGGATGTGTGCTGTCCATGCTCTCTACTGGCAAAACATGTACCCATTGATTTTATGGTGTTTATTTACACATCAGTGATTTATACGGTCAGTGGTAAAACCATGGAGGCTCTGGAAATCCATTTTCAGCCTTGCTGTGTGTGTGGAATCCGGATGACAGAGGAAAAGCAGGAAACAGACAAACAAGCCAAACACTGATCCTTCATGGAAATCTTCACAGATGTACCAATGACCATTTTGCCACAGATGTCATCACGGACATGTGAAAGAGGCCTAACTAAAATGACCTTGGCAGAGTCTCTCCAGCAACTGAAAATATATAATACTGATCACCGACTTGCACAAACATTGAAAACATGAATAAATGTAAATAGCATTATTGCTATACTTACTATATGAAAATTAGAAGCTCTTTGCGCACATTTTTGATTAAGACTACGTCGGGCCCATCTACCAGCGACAAGGTGGCTTCTATCCAACAGGACCTACACTAACAGTCTTGCCTCTCTTTTCATATAGTAGGTATAGCAGTAATGCAGTTTACATTTATTCATGTTTCAAATGTTTGCATTTGTCTTAAAGGGAACCTGTCAGCTCGGAAACACCCCCTGAACTACAGTAAGGGATGTATAGTGTAAGTGATGCTGAATCCGATTATGTAAGTTTTATCTTCATACTCACTTCCATTCTGACGCTGTGCTCCCACAAACCAGTAGTAAAATACATTGAGAGGACTCTTCTTTGAGTCCTCTCCATTATGTGAGTGAGCACCGGAGTCCACTGAGTGCATTTTACTGCTGGTTTGTGGGAGCACAGAGTCAGAATGGAAGTGAGTATGAAGATAAAACTTACATAACCAGACTCGACGTTATTTACACTATACACTGCTTACTCTAGTTTGGAGGGTGTTTCGGAGATGACAGGTTCCCTTTAAAGCATAGGGCACTTTGCTGCTTCTTGTAGTCCTTGTTTGCTTTTGCATTGCAGCCATGGTAACCTGCACCTGAACTCTCTTTATATATAGTTCGGAGGTGCTGCTTTAACTCTTTTGCATTGTATATTTGGGGCAGTGGCATCTCCTAGAAATCTTGCACTACCACCCTTCTGCCTAGTGCTTTTACTAAGAGTACCCCATAACTGGATTATACATTGCTCTGAATTTTGTAGGCCAAACTCTTCAGAGAGGCAAGACTGTTACTGTAGGTCCCATATGTTAGAAGCCATCTTGTCATTGGTAGATGGGCCCAAGATATTCTAGGTCAAAAATATGTGCATTCTAGTTTTCATATAGTAAGTATAGCAGTAATGCAGTTTACATTTATTAATGTTTTCAGTGTTTGCTTGTGTCTTTGTACATTAAGTAGTGTGCTGCTACTTTTAGTCCTTGGTTGATTTACCCTTTATACATAGTTTGGAGATGCTGGTTTAACTCTCTTTTGTTCAGATAACTGACTCATTAGAACTTTTTCTAAAGCATTCATTTTCCTAAATCATTAATTCACTTACAGAATTTAGACTACTAAGCTACAGTTATGTGGGTAGATAATTGTACACCATCAGTTTTTACAGTCCATAGCTTGCTGACCCAGTGTATTCACTGAGATATTTGACTCTCACAGCATAAATCAGTAAAAAAAATAGCATTTTTGTTTCATGTTTCAATTAGATGAGTGTCCCACATCCTACACTGCCCAAGCGCACATTTTTTCTTTATTTTTTTAAGAGAAATTTATAAAATATAATCTACATATTATAAAATATGTTTAGCATATAAAAAAACCACATAGGGGAATTATCTTCAGCACTTGAACAACTGCTCCACCTTCTGAGGTTACAAAAAGATAGTGTGTATTTGCATTGTGAGCTATTGCCAAGCAATTAACTGTTGAATTACTCCACCACTAAATGGGAGTCTCCTGAGTAATTGCACTGTTCCAAAATTCCTTTGCTATTGAATTACTCTCACAGCTCATGCACATGGCTATTTCCATTTTTGTGGACCACAAATTGCAGATCGGCAAAACACGGATAACGGCATTCTGCATTTTGTGGAACAGAACGTCCAGACCTCTGTGGAATTGTCCTACCCTTGTCCAGAAAATGGACATTAGCAGATCAACAGTACACTTTTATGGACAGCTTGCCAGAGGTAGTGTGGAAGTGCACCACAGTGGCAAAATAACGAGACACACATTTTATGGACAGCTATCCAAAAGTACAAATGCCATAGGGAAAAATAAAATTGTGTGAAGGCACGGAGCTTCACCACATTTACCACAACTAGCTGATAAGGCACCAATTGCACCACCAGCAACTTGGCCAGCTTGTTCACAACCGGGTTATCGATGGCTGCCACAAAAAAAAACGGGAACAGGACAGTCTTGTTCTGATTTCTGGCCAGTTCCATTTTCCGATTAACATTTAAAATGTTAGTGAAGTAGACGTTCACAAAACTTGTCAAATCTCAGTCTGAATAGAACGTTAAAATAAAACAAAAAACTGTTTATTATAGTTATTCAATAAAAGTAGGGGCACTCAGACCCATATTATGTCCAGACACAGGCTAAATGTGCTCTGGTGATTTAACAATCGATTCATCTTATGCACCAGACAAAAGCACGTGCCATGTGTGGTCAGAAATCAACATGACACACACATTGCTCACACAATTCACTCTCCCATAGCTGAACATATACAGCAGTTGTCTAGCGGAAAGCACACTTCAGGTGAGTGAAAGATAGCAAGTCTTACTAGCAAGTGCTAAACACCACCCTGCTGGTGTACTGCACTCTAAACGCCCCATGGTTGTTTTAGTTGCTCAATCGTCGTCAACTCCCTGGGCTAGGTAAGTATGCTGCAGTAAACTAGCTAAAACTCCCTAAGCTCTACGCGTTTCTGCGCAGGGCAACCTGCCCCACATGTCATCAGGAGCAAAGAAAATCAAAGAACAAGATTGCAATCCACCTCTGATGGCATGTGGACTGCAGGGTATCCAGCACTGGGATGGACGTACGCGGCCGCTCCAGATTCGGATCCTCCCCCCGATGACAGATATTAGGAATAACAAGGACTCATCAATTGCACGTCACATGGAATTGAAATGGAATTGAGATTCCAGGGAATTGAAAATGTGAAAAAATCCCAGCGTGGTGGAGACATAGATGTGACATTATTGCGCAAAGAAGCTCAGTGAATCTTCAACCTGGGGACTATTAAGCCAAAGTTATTGAATGATGCCATCTCCTATGCTTGCTTTATCTGACCTGTGTGTCTTATGAACGCTGGGCAGAATATCACAATTATTCTCTATGCCTCTCACTCCTAATTGTGTCCTCCTCTAGCTACTGTATGTGCCCGAGATCTCCTACTGTTGTACACAGGTGGTCTTGTAGAAAGGCTCTTACCTATAGTCTGTGCTGTGTCCTTTAGACATGATCTGTATGTGGGGGGAATTCAATCTTATAGTGACCCCTGTGATGGCATCGTGATTTGGTCGACATACTCTATACATGGGCCCTTCTGAATTTTTTTCCTGGTCCTATACATAAAGTGGCATCTCCATGTCCATAATATATCTGGGCATATACACTAGCATGATTATTCCCTAATTGCCGTATTACTATTCCCCAGTTACCTATAGCGCTGTTGCGCTACCTCATGAGCTGCAAAACCAGTATCGTGACCGGCTGTCATCTGGGGGGGGGAGTCTCATGACACGCACATACACCCGATTGGCCGAGCAGCCGATTATGCACAACCATGTGGGATGGGCTTCTAACTTAAAGATCCCAGTCTGGAGCGGCCACGTATGGCCATCCCAGTGCTGGACACCCCGCAGTCCACACATGCCATCAGAGGTGGACTGCAATCTTGTTCTTTGATTTTCTTTTCTCCTGATGACACGTGGGACAGGTTGCCCTGCATAGAAATGCATAGAGCTTAGGGAGTTTTAGCTAGTTTACTGCAGCATACTTACCTAGCCCAGGGAGTTGACGGTGATTGAGCACCAGTTTTCTTCTACCTTATTCCACAGATATAACCTGGGTTCCTAGCAGCCAAGTCAATTCGACCTTTTGACAGGCTCTGGTCAAGAATCTAGGGGTACCCTTACCTTACTACCAACCAGAGTGGTTAAGGGAGACTGGTAGCAGTTTCTGAGTTGACTGCTGTGGTTTCAGACATTGACCATCACATTGACCATATTTCCTTACACCATTGGTCAGACTGCCACCTTAGATACTTATCCTCTGTCACGTCTATCGATACATTTACTGTATATCTTGGACATCCCTTTTAAACTCTGTTCCAGAGTGGGGGATGCTGCTATGATGTCTAATATACACAACATCAGGAAGCAGAGGAGATCCTGCTCCCCTATCTCTCTTACACTGAGAACATTATATAGATGTAATAATTACTGTTGCTGTGAATTCAGCACTATAGTGAGGCAGTAGATGCAAAAACAGCAGTCTTTCTTTCTTTTAAGTGAGTCTGAAAAGTAGTAAAAATGCATTTTCTGTTATAATGTATATTGCAACATTTTTATCACACTTATACTATTGAGTTATGGAAATACAGAGGGAAAGAGTTCTAGCTACACTTTCATTACTAATCCAATGACCTCTGGTTACTTGCTCTAGGTGTAAATAATTTCTTTGACAGATATTTATGTACTCTTCTTTTGAATTTCTGCAGTCTGTACTAAAACTTTCAGTTTTTACACTCTCAAATTTACGTATATGCTTTGCATCCACGGATGCCAAATTCTATATTTATGCTAAATTCACATACACTTTTTGCAGCCGTTTTTGTGGCATTTATTATAGTATTTTAGTAAAAAAAAAATATTGTGGCTAGATGTTACTTTAAAGTCTAAGTTCTACATACAAGTTCTACATACATTTGTTTTTTATGTTTTTGTGGTGTTTGGGGGTCTTTTTTATTCCAAAATGTAGCATATTCTAGGTAATGGGTTTTGTTTCTGGGATTTTGGGATTTTCCGATAGCTTGAAAAATTAAAATAAGTAAATATATATATATATATATATATATATATATATAGATACTATAAATGTACCAAAACATAAAACACCACTAGAATACTTGATAAAAACTCTATGATAAATTCTTGAAATTCATGGCATTTTTTGCAAGCATTTAAAAATAGAAGAGATAAGTGTACGCGTGTGGAGAAGGCTTCAAAGTTTTTCCTAACCACTGGTTTAATATATATCAGAATTACATTTGCATTTCTTCCATCTATGACTCTTTTAACATATGTTACTGCAGGAGGTGCCTGACACTGCATGCTGCTATTGATATTGCTGTCAACTAGCATACTAGAATTATTTTCAATATTATAGATCTCCTATGGTATCTCATTAATAAATACTGTATGTAGACTTCCAACACCATATTACATGCGAGTGGTTTAAGTTATTCTGCAACAGAGGAGATCTATTTATTTAGAATGGCTGTTCTTGCAATATTAGAAAACCACAACATAATATAAGTTAATGTGTGAACATTGAAGATATCACGACAGGCGCCAAAACTACACATAAAAACTAATTTAAAGGCAATGTGACATCAGAAATTGACCTATTGTTTTATTCACATTTATATGTCAAGCATAATTTTTTAGAATAGTTGGTTGTTGTAGTTTTTTCCATATCACTGTCTATAGTTAAACATATTGTATATAATCCTGCAATTTTCACATTGACCACTAGGTCTAAGGCTACTTTCACACTATCGACACGGGTGCCCAGCTGTCGGGTGTGAACAGCCTGCCAGATCCATGCTGTGGCTAGTATACGTGTGCGGCCGGAACTACACTCCGGCCCCATTCACTATAATGGGGACGGTCCGGAGTTCTGGCCACAGCACGACAAGCACGCTGAGAGGAGGCCAGTCTAAAACTATGACATAGGTCATAGACACAATGGACATGAGCTGAACCATTGAGTAAGAGTTTTCTAAGCTTGCTACGTGACAAAGGTGAGGAGTTTGCTGATATGCTGTGATATAACCTATTGTGAATGTCAGATTCTGTGTTATCTATATAGAGGTGTTACTTGTTATTGTAATTCTTCATGTGTTGATAAGGACAGAACAGGAAATCATGACCTATTATTAGGCCTAGTGGGCAGTGTAAAAATTGCAGGATTATAAAGATAGATAGATAGATAGATAGATAGATAGATAGATAGATAGATAGTAACATTAAAAATAAAAAAACAAAAATTCTAAAAAAAAATATGTTTAACATAAAAATTGGATTTAAACAATAGGTCATGTTCTGATGACACATTCCTTTTCATTAAAAATGCATATCCAGGCTGGAATGACTGGTACTGTAGTAAGGCCAGAGTCCACACTCACCTGTTGATGGCTTTCTGCTACTACACTGCACTTAGAGTATATCCACATGTATCAGAAATTGCAGCCAAAAAGTCCATAGTAGTTGCAGAAGTTCCACAGGTAAAACCATGTCAAAAACCATGTGTACAACAAGCGTTTTATTGCATGCAAAAGCCAGTGGACTTCACCATTGCAAAGAGTGAATCTGCTGGGGAGAACTGCAGGATAAACGGACATGCTGCAGATTTCAAACCTGCACCACAGGTCTTTTTACACTGAGATTTTTGTGTGCAGTGTGTGGATATGATTTTTTTTGAAGATCTCATCCACTTTGCTGGTACTGTACAAAGCTGCAGATTTCCCACAAAAATCTGTGACAGTAAGGCCCCTTTCACACGAGCGAGTTTTCCGTGCAGGTGCAATGCGTAATGTGAACGCATAGCACCCGCACTGAATCTTGACCCATTCATTTCAATGGGTCTGTGTACATGAGTACATCACTTCTGCGTTGCGTGAAAATCGCAGCATGTTCTATATTCTGCGTTTTTCTCGCAGCCCTGGCCCCATAGAAGTGAATGGGGCTGCGTGAAAAATGCATTGCATCCGCAAGCAAGTGCGGATGCAATTCATTTTTCACTGATGGTTGCTTAGAGATGTTGTTTGTAAACCTTCAGTTTTTTATCACGCGCGTGAAAAACGCATCAAAATGCATTGCACCCGTGTGGAAAAAACTGAACAACTGAACGCAATCACAGACAAAACTGACTGAACTTGCTTGCAAAATGGTGCGAGTTTTCCTGAATGCACCCTGAACGCATCCGGACCTAATCCATCACGCTCGTGTGAAAAAGGCCTAAATCTACAGTTATTCAGCTTCATGTGAACTTAGTCTTATAGTCAATCTACAATAAGATGCAAACACATAGCCCATTGATTTCACAGACCCAAATTGCTTTTTACTTTTCCACCAAATATATGGTAGGTTCTAAAAAGTGCTTAAAATTATATAATTATCTTTTCTTCTACAGTTTACAAAATCTTCAAAAAGATCAGAAGTCCTGAAACACCTTCCCTCAGTTGCCCTTCAGATGTACATAGTGGGTTACCAGATGGAGGATTTTGTAGACAATAGCCCAGGGGACCCTGGCCCCGGTTGTATGTGGCCCAGATATTTCAAATGGCAGCTAAGTACATAATTAGAAAAAACTAAAAAGTTTTGAACAGCTCACCCTGAATTTGCGTAATCCAGACACTCTTGTAATATGAAGGAAAAGGCAGCACAGATGAATCCCCGGGATCTGGGGTCATGAGAGACTTCAGTAACAAATTTTCAATAGATCCAGCACCTTGGAATTTAGAATAAAACATAGCTTTTATTTACATGTTTAAAAGAACTCCATGGTGTCCTCAGGGGGAAGCATTTCGGGCCGATTGTGCTTCATCAAGCCCTCAGTCCTAACTCTAAAGATATGTCTGCTTTGCAAATAAGTAGTAAAAAACTACATAATAAATATATAAATAACATATTAGATATTATCACCGTGCAAAACCAGAAATCTTTTGAATGCAAAACACATTTCTGGTAATTTGTTTTCTCTCATATGGTCATCATATGGCTATTCAGTTTCTCATTTTGTAGTGTAGTTGAAGCAGATCCAGATAGTTCTGTTCCTTGGCAAGCTTTTGTCACTAGTAAACTAATTTTTACAGCCTGGTCTGTAGATGTTTGCATGATTATTATTATTATTATTATTATTGTTATTATTAGTAATAATTATTACTATTTTATGATTAATATTAAAAGGAACTTGTTGAGATTCATGCTGCTCAAACTATGGTCAGAATGAAACAATCACCCTCATTACAAACAGCTAGATTTTATTCTGAAATGCTGAAGCACTTTAGAGAAAGCATAATTTAAAAGCAAGTCAGGAACGGGGAGAATAGTTATCTGAACGGATCATGGACAGTTTCTCTCTGCCTGGCTGGCTTGATTGACAGGTCTTTCCTTATTTGCATATAGGGAGAGACCTGTCAATAAAGCCTAGCCAGCAGGAAGAAGTCAGTGGGAAGCTGCCTAGAGGACTGATCTCCCATTTCTCAACTGAAGTGTTTCACGGCAAAACATTACTGTTAGCAATAAGAGAGCCTATCCCTGTTTTTTACAGTATTTTTATTAACATTTTGCAATTATACATTGCAAATAAGAAGACATAAAGGAGTCAGCTATTGAGAAACCAAAGAATCACAGAACAAAAACCTACAATCCCTCCCAAAAATATAACCTTTATTAGTACATTAAAACAATGAGCAGCACCAAAAAAATAGCCAATGGCTAAATGTAGATATAGGTCCCACTATACATATGTAAGCAATGGATACAAGTAGGGTGGGCATCCCATGGATAGCATAGATAGTAACTGTCGAGGAAGAATCTGACCCTGAGTAGCCCTACTTAAAGCGGAATAGCCTCCCATAAAATAATGATTCCACCTCCATCGAATCTATCCCTAAGGTTCCCTAGCCTGGCAAATAATAGGGTGGGAAGGTGGATCGCCTAGAAATTATAGGCAGGGCAACAAATGGGGAACTGTGTATCTAAAAGCATCATTATCTTGATACACTCTGATATATGGCCCAACAGCATGGTAACCATCCAAAAACTATTCAAGAATAATCTAATATATAAAGCTGAGTGTACAGTGCCTTGCGAAAGTATTCGGCCCCCTGGAACTTTTCAACCTTTTGCCACATTTCAGGCTTCAAACAAAAAGATATAACATTTTACATTTTTGGTGAAGAATCAACAACAAGTGGCCTGGAACGAAATTTATTGGATCATTTAAACCTACAATTGTGACCTGGAACGAAATTTATTGGATCATTTAAACTTTTTTTGTAATAATAAAACTGAAAAGTGGGGCGTGCAAAATTATTCAGCCCCCTTGCATTAATACTTTGTTGCGCCACCTTTTGCTGCGATTATCAGTTTTGCACATCTAGAGACTGAAATTCTTGCCCATTCTTCCCTGCAAAACAGCTCGAGCTCTTTGAGGTTGGATGGAGAGCGTTTGTGAACAGCAGTTTTCAGCTCTTTCCACATATTCTCAATTGGATTCAGGTCTGGACTTTGACTTGGTCATTCTAAGACCTGGATACGTTTATTTTTTAACCATTCCATTGTAAATTTGACTTTATGTTTGGGATCATTGTCTTGTTGGAAGATAAATCTCCGTCCTAGTCTCGGGTCTTTTGCAGACTCCAACAGATTTTCATCCAGAATGGTCCTGTATTTGGCTCCATTCATCTTCCCATCAATTTTAACCATCTTCCCTGTCCCTGCTGATGAAAAGCAGGCCCAAACCATGATGATGCCACCACCATGTTTAACAGTGGGGATGGTGTGTTCAGGGTGATGATCTGTGTTGCTTTTAAGCCAAACATATCGTTTTGCATTGTTTCCAAAAAGTTCGATTTTGGTTTCATCTGACCAGAGCACCTTCATCCACATGTTTGGTGTGTCTCCCAGGTGGCTTGTGGTAAACTGTAAACAAGACTTTTTATGGATATCTTTATGGCTTTCTTCTTGCCACTCTTCCATAAAGGCCAGATTTGTGAAGTGTTCGACTGATTGTTGTCCTATGGACAGACTCTCCCACCTCAGCTGTAGATCTCTGCAGTTCATCCAGAGTGATCATGGGCCTCTTGGCTGCATCTCTGATCAGTCTTCTCCTTGTTTGAGATGAAAGTTTAGAGGGACGGCCGGGTCTTGGTAGATTTGCAGTAGTCTGATACTCCTTCCATTTCAATATGATCGCTTACACAGTGCTCCTTGGGATGTGTAAAGCTTGGGAAATCTTTTGGTATCCAAATCCAGCATTAAACTTCTCCACAACAGTATCACGGACCTGCCTGGTGTGTTCCTTGGTCTTCATGATGCTCTCTGTGCTTTAAACAGAACCCTGAGACTATCACAGAGCAGGTGCATTTATACAGAGACTTGATTACACACAGGTGGATTCTATTTATCTTCATCAGTCATTTAGGACAACATTGGATCATTCAGAGATCCTCAATGAACTTCTGGAGAGAGTTTTCTGAACTGAAAGTAAATGGGCCGAATAATTTTGCACACCCCACTTTTCAGTTTTATGACAAAAAAGTTTAAATGATCCAATAAATTTCGTTCCACTTCACAATTGTGACCCACTTGTTGTTGATTCTTCACCAAAAATTTAAAATGATATATCTTTTCGTTTGAAGCCTGAAATGTGGCAAAAGAGAGGTAAATTCTACTGTATTGCCACAAGAAAATCAATTGGATCAATCTCTGTGGGGAAAAAGTGAAACCATCCACAGTTTTCAGAGGCGATTCAGCTCCTGGCAGGAGGACTGAAACACGCCTGCGTCTGCCTCATGTGCGTTTGATAATGGGCATGTGGGCTTAACCACACAAGCTTTGTATCCTTCCTGCCACCCAAATTAGAGATGGCATAGCATGTACAGAAAGGGCAGAAGTGACATCGAACTACTGGAGGCGAGCCCAAAGCCGTTCATCCTGAGAGGAAGTGCAGTGCTGCCCACAACTAAAGTGGCACGATCTGTCAATTGTGCACAGAAATGATGCACAATGATAGAGATTCCAAAAAAAAGATCATCAATTCAATTTACCAGTCTTTGCATAATAACCTACCCCTGTTGAAATTAACATAATAATTGTCATAGCATCATATACACTCACCGGCCACTTTATTAGGTACACCTGTCCAACTGCTCGTTAACACTTAATTTCTAATCAGCCAATCACATGGCGGCAACTCAGTGCAGTTTAGGCATGTAGACATGGTCAGACAATCTCGGCCTAGCAGTTCAAACGAGCATCAGTATGGGGAAGAAGTGTGATTTGAGGCCTTTGGAACGTGGCATGGTTGTTAGTGCCAGAAGGGCTGGTCTGAGTATTTCAGAACTGCTGATGCTACTGGGATTTTCACGCACAACCAAATCTCTAGGGTTTACAGGAATGGTCCGAAAAAGGAAAAAACATCCAGTTGAGCGGCGTTCTGGTGGGCGGAAATGCTTGTTGATGCCAGAGGTACAGAGGAAATGGGCAGACTGGTCGAGCTGATAGAAAGGCAACAGTGACTCAAATTGCCACCCGTTACCAACCAAGGTAGGTAGAAGAGCATCTCTGAACGCAACAGTGACGTTGAACTTTTGAGGCAGATGGGCCTACAGCAAGCAGAAGACCACATCCTGGGTGCCGACTCCCTTCAGCTAAGAACAGGAAACTGAAGGCTCAATTTTGCACAAAGCTCATCGAAATTGGAACCAGTAGATAGATGAAAACGTGCTGGTTCTGATGAGTCATCGATTTCTGCTGCGAACATTCGGAGGTAGGGTCAGAAAATTTGGGTCACAACATGAAAGCATGGATCATCCTGCATTGGTATGCAACGGTTCAAGCTGGTGGTTGGTGTGTCCATGGTGGTGAGGAAATATTTTCTTGGCACTCTCTGGGCCCGCTTGTACATTGAGCAATCGTGCAACGCCACATGCCTACCTGCGTAAATTGTTGCTGACCGAGGTGTCCATACCCTTATGACCACGAATGTACCCAACATCTGATGGCTACTTTCAGCCAGGATAATGCGCCATGTCATAAAGCTGGAATCATCCTCAGACTGGTTTCTGAACATGGACAATTGAGTTCAGCTGTACTCAAAATGGCCTCCACGTCACCAAAGTCTCAATCCAATAGAGGCATCTTTGGGATGTGGTGGAACGGGAGATTCGCATCATTGGATGTGGCAGCTGACAATCTGCGGCACTGTGGTGATGCCATCATGTCAATATGGACCAAAATCTCCTGAGGAATGCCTTCCAGCCCCTTTGTTGATCTATGTCACGAAGAATTGAGGCAGTTTCTGAAGGCAAAAGGGGGTCCAACCCGTTCTAAGCATGGGTACCTCAATAAAGGCGGTGAGTGTATATTGCATTAAAATGATCAGATAAAAACATTATTAGAATTAAATAAGAAACGAGTTCCAGTACGACTTCAATAGCAACGCCAATAAATATGTAAGTGTGTACACGCCTAATCACAAGAGGGACGGTCTTAGAAATTGTAAGGCAATAAGTAACAGTGACATGTTTGTAGTATTCTGTACACAGTTTGTGTTAAGAATCCCTTTGGTTATGAGTTACTGTAGTTCTCTAGTATACATTTGCACAGGTCTCAGTAATGATTTAACAGACTAGATAACCTTAGCAGTCTTGTAGATTATTCAGAAAAAAAATGGGTCATATATGTCATATTATTGTCGTAAATATGTTTAAAGGGAATGTATTATATATTATATATATATATATATATATATATATATATTTATTTTTTTTTTTACTAAGGCCAGTGTAAAGAAATTAATATGTCCTTGTGTTGTAAATAAACATCCTTGAGGTATACCTGAGTTTAAAAAAAAAAGAAAGTTTGCATATGTATATGGCTGTGCTTCTTTGTACAATCATAACTTTGAAGGAACATGGTTTTTTGAGCATCTATAAAGTCGTTGTCAACCATTTTATTCCCTGTTTCAGCTGCACAATTAGATGCATTTCTCTCAGAAGCAAGGAGTGTATTCCTTACTACTTATGTGGAATCTGCTAGCACTATACTGCTGTGATGTCCTTTCACTTATTTTCCACCATGTTTACTTTTAGCTCCAGAGCTCACAGGACAGATAATGAGGGGTAAATCACACTTACAGACACACAGGAGGCTTCTAAGGCTTGTGAAAGCAGTTATTTTAAAAGGCCCCCATTTCCTGTGAGCGGTCTTCTGTGTCTCTGTTAATAGGGATGGATCTTGCCTGACAACAGTTAACCTAAAATTAAGTGATTTAGAAATTTGAAAGTACAGCAACTACTTAACCCTAGTATCCATAACCTGGGCCTTTTCGGTCCGCTAGCTTACTTGTTTGCTATTTTCTGCAAGATTACTTTAGTTAGAATTTTGAAACTCCAGGTATTCCTCAAGTTTGTACTTGAGGGTAATTTCCAGTTGTTTATAAAGTTTTATGTGATAGGCATTTTGATTTAATACTTTTTTGGAAAACCACATATTTACATAACACAGGCCTTTTAGGCCCCTATTATGTTTATTATATACTCATCAGTTTATGTGTCACAAGTTACTGTGTTATTGTAATCAGGGTTGCTGGGGAGGTGGGTGGATCATGGCTGTGTGTCGAAAGACCTGTGATAATGTCAAGGCCATGTGATCTTGGGAGGGAGACTGACTCCTCCTTTCCAACGTAACATAGCCATGACATCATCGCAGGTCTTTCTGAACACAGTAATGCGTATCAGGAGGACAGCATATACTATGTTTTTCCTTTGAGTTTACTGACATCTAAGGGCCCGTTCACAAGACCTTGTGAATGGGTCCCCATCTATTCCGCAATTTTGAGGAATAGATGAGGCCCCATTCATTTCAATTGGCATCATGCTGACAGCCGCAGCTCAGCGAAAAAAGATAGAACATGTCCTATTCTTGTCCGCAATTGCGGACAAGAAAAGGCATTTTGTACGGGGTGCCGGCCATGTGCAAATTGCGGAACACACACTGGCCGGCATCCGTGTTTTTGCAGATCCGCAAAAACATGGTCGTCTGAACGGCACCTAAGTCAACAATGGCACATTCTTCAAAAAAGGGTTTGACTGATGAAGAGATTGAAGCAATAATTTTTGAAAGTGACGATGAAGGTGAACTTTCTTTGTCTGATGAAGACTACCTGCCAGCAGCTAATCACTCTGCTTTCTTGTCCAGTGATTCTTCTGATGCTGAAGAAGTGGATCCAGTAGAATTGATAAATAGAACATCCAAAACTAATGTATTTTGGGACAGTACTCCTTCAGTACTTGGACATACCCCATTACATAATATTCTGAGAAAAGTTCAAGGAGCTGTAGGAAGTCCCCAATGCACACTTTTCCATGTTTTTTGTACTTTTTTTCTAATGATATTGCAGATGAGGTGTTTTTTTGTACAAACTTAGAAGGACGATGCATTGCTGATGGAAAAAACAAAACATGGAAAAATATCTCAAAAGAGGAACTTTATGCTTTTATTGGACTTACACTTCTGGCAGGGTGTCAAAAATCTTGTGATGTTCCTATCAGAGAATTATTTCTAGACCCACATTCTGATCCATACTACAAAGCAACAATGTCAGTGAATAGATATGAGAATATTCGGAGAAGCCTTTGATCTGATAAGCAAACTCGTCCTTCCTTTTACGAAACTTAATAAGTTATTTATTTGAGTTGCTCCATATGATTTGCATACCGGCCTAAAAGGCCCATGTTATGTGAAAGTGTAGATTTCTAACATCATGCATACTAGGGTTAAGAGGAATGAACGAGAAATTATGCCCAAATCCATCCAAAGGAGTGAAATGTCTGAATTATATATACACCATATAAGAGGCTATTGAAAAGTGTAACATGTCAATTGACACCACTATTTAGTGGAATGTCATAGTGACATGAAAGGTATCAAAGGGTCCTATTATATACCATATTCTCTTTTAATATGCACACTTTAATACTGTATATCACTTAGTATCCTTCTAAGGTATAATCTATATGTGATATATAATAGATCACTGAAGGCATTCCCCAGACACCGACTTAATCACACCCACATATACTAGTAATGCTCCACATACTGTATATCTCCACACAGTTGGAATTTAACTTTTTTGGGGTGTTGTTCAATTTAATTAAACCAGAAAATAGGTGATCAGTACACCAACACACAGGGTAAGGTAACAATATACCTGTGAGTTTTAACAAGAAATTAAGCATCAGGCCTCAGTCGTCCGTTTCTGTTTATTGTATCTCCACATGGACGTCATTTAATTTTTTGGGGATTTGTTCAATTTAATTAAACCAGCATAAAGGTGATCAGTACACCAATAAACAGGGTAGGGCAACAATTTGTGAGTGTGAGTGTTAATGTGAAATTAAGCACCAGGTCTGGCTCTTAATCTTCCATTCTGTTTATACTATTTCTACAAGGTTGGAATTTAATTTTTTGGTTACATTTTCAATTTAATGAAACTAGCATATAGGTGATCACTACACCAGTAAACAGGGTAGTGCCCCGGATGATCTATTAATGATAATGTGATATTAAGCGTCAGTCCTCATTCACCCATTTTCATTTATTTCTTTCTACACGTGGTTCTAAATGTTTTGGGGGTTGCTTAATTTAATGAAACCAGCATATAGATGATCACTACACCAATACACAGGTGAGCACACAAAATGATATGTGAGTGATAACGTTATATCTCCACACAGTTCCAATTTTTTTTTTTGCGGGTTGTTCAATTTAATTAAATCAGCATATAGGGGATCAGTGCACCAATACACATGTTAGTGCACAAAATTATATGTGAGTGATAACGAACCAGTTCCATTGATTTTCACAGATTTCCAGTTTTCTGGTGGGGGTTGTTTCATTTAATAAAACCGGAATATGCATAATCAATACAACAATACACAGAGTAGAGCACAATATTATATGAGGGCCAAAAATGTCATGACTACAGTAGGGTTCCCAACTAATGACCCAGAGCCAGAATGTGGCTAGTAAGAGCACAAACTATCCGGACAGAATTAGTAGTAGGCTGCGGTTGTCCATGGCACAACATTATGGTTAAGGAGAAAGATGATCATATTGTGGATTGGGAGACTCATTACGCCTCTCAGTCGCAGCAGGATGACATGGAGGTGACTTAAGGGTCTGACACCATGCCATGGAGCCAGGAGTCACAGCATTTCTCCTGTTCCTCCTTGCAGCCCCACAGAACACTACTCCTTCCTAGTGGGGCACCTTCCTTTTTCCTAAGAAGTGTCATGAAAACCCCACCATGCCCACTCCCAGCAGAGAATCGTTTGACCAAATGCCTAACTGTCTTACTGTCTGATTCTTTAGGTCGACCGCATACCTGGGCACCTGGGGAAAACGTATTAACTAATTTGAATCCCAACAGACAAGCGAATGTAGTCCCCTAGTTTGGGACTTGTCTTAAATTGCAGTTACAATGGTGGTGGTAATAGTGGCACCGGTAGCCACGGAATTGGAGGTGGGGGCAGTGACAGTGGCAGTTAGGGAAAATAAAATAAGGCCTGGTCATTCAAACATAATTATATGTACAAGATCTCTACTGCAGCAGATAAGGTGGCATCACCAGAACTGACTAGCATTCCCAATCAGAACAAGTCTGTCCTCCTTCTCCTGGTCCACTTTGTGGCAGCCAACCCGTATCCCCAAGCAATATGGTATCTATGTGATATCAACGCCACCTTCTTCTTCACCTGCTAAGACTCCTCCTTGTCCTCAGCTCCATCGTGAGATATATATAATAGAATGTTTGGCCATGAAAAAACTTTTTTTCACCAGCAGAAAAAAATTCATGAAAAAAAATAAATTAAAAGAGTTTTCCAATAGATTCTGAGTCCTAGTCCTAGAGAGTGTCATAGTTATATACCAATTTTCAGGGCAATTGGAGCAACTTCGGTTTGATCTGAACTGATTCGGGTCCAAACTGAACTTAAATCAAATCTCAAGTGGTTCTCTCATCTCTAACTGCATTGTTTCATACCAAATAATGCCAAGTATATCCATGAAAAAACAGAATACATTTTATGACTTTAAAAATGCATGGCATAGCCTAAGGTGAAGTCAATGGGAGACTCGAGCATTTTTGCGGGGGACCAAGGCTCTACCTAGGGAAGGCTGGGTGAAAACCTGGAAACCTCAGAAAATGATGGAAACACCACGGAAATGGACAGGAAACAGCAGGGGCAGCATGCATGGATGCCTCTGAGGCTGCCTAATCCCACCATTACCCCAAATTCTCAGGCAACAGCCTGGTGGTTACCCTCATGGCAATTGTGCTCACCCAGACCAAGAAAGGCGAGGCAAATACCCATCACATGTTAGGGAAGCACCCAACTAGGTGCAACGAAGGTCCGTAACCGCCTGCAGGTGACACCACTGCTCATGCTGGCACTGCAGCTAAAATCAAGTTTAGTATCTGTTCTTATCAGTTGCTGTGCCTGCAGGTGGTATAGTGGTGAGCATAGCTACTTCCCAAGCAGTTGATCTGGGTTCGATTCCCATCTATCGCAGGAGGCAATTCAGAATCAGTACAATATCTAATACGTCCCCTATCTGGGTAAATTGTTTGTAGAGAGGGCCTGTAGGTGGGGGGAAGGCTGGGGGGAAAGAGGTTTCGCTGGAAGAGCCAGAGGAGTGCCCCCTGGGCTAGCGTGTGTGGTGGTGACAACAGCCGGAATGGATTTGGAAAAACTGTTGCTTTAACCCGTATGGTATTGATTCTTCTCAGTTTAATACCGTATACGTCCCCTATCTTGGGACCCTATATTTAATGGATAT
The DNA here is from genome assembly GCA_900303285.1 of Rhinella marina. Taxonomy (NCBI): domain Eukaryota; kingdom Metazoa; phylum Chordata; class Amphibia; order Anura; family Bufonidae; genus Rhinella; species Rhinella marina. The sequence goes on from ONZH01007550.1 coordinate 32,209, forward strand.
TTCGAACACGGAAAAAGGAAAAAGAGCTTGCTCTGGCCAGGGGAGTGTCTTTCCCACTGCAGCTAAGGGGACGTGTCCATGCTCTGCCTATCACAGGTCATGAGGCAGATAAAAGAAGAACAAAAACAAACATGAGTACAACTTCTAATACGTCCCCTATCTGGCTAAATTGTTTGTAGAGTGGGCCTGTAGGTGGGGGGGGGCAGGCTGGGGCAAGGAGGTTTCGCTGGAAGAGCCAGAGGAGTGCCCCCTGGGCTAGCGTGTGTGGTGGTGACAACAGCCGGATGTATTTAGAATGACGACGCAGGACCCCAACTTAAAAATTTAGCATCAACCGGTACAGTCGTAAATTATGAGCTTGATCAAGTGTGGTATGTGTTCTATGTATACTACTGAGTTTAATACCGTATATGGCAGCTATCCGGAAAAATAGTTTGGAGAGAGAGAAAGATAGGAAAAAGACGTAAATTGTTTGGAGAGAGGGCCTGTAGGTGGAACTCCGGAAAAATTGTTTGGACACAGGGCCTGTAGGCGGACCTCCGGAAAAAGTGTTTGGAGAGAGGGCCTGTAGGTGGACCTCCGTTAAAATTGTTTGGACAGATGGCCTATAGGTGGACCTCCGGAAAAATTGTTTGGAGAGAGGGCCTGTAGGTGGAACTCCGGAAAAATTGTTTGGACAGAGGGCCTATAGGTGGACCTCTGGAAAAATTGTTTGGAGAGAGGGCCTGTAGGGGGCCCTCCTGAAAAAATGTTTGAAGAGAGGGCCTGTAGGTGGACCTCTGGAAAAATTGTTTGAATAGAGGGCCTGTAGGTGGACCTCTGGAAAAATTGTTTGAATAGAGGGCCTGTAGGGGGCCCTCCTGAAAAATTGTTTGAAGAGAGGGCCTGTACAGTCATGGCCAAAAGTTTTGAGAATGATACAAATATTAATTTTTACAAAGTCTACTGCTTCAGTTTTTATAATGGCAATTTGCATATACTCCAAAATGTTATAAAGAGTGATCGGCTTAACAGCAATTACTTGCAAAGTCAATATTTGCCTAGAAAATGAACTTTATCCCCCAAAACACATTTCAACATCATTGCAGCCCTGCCTTAAAAGGACCAGCTAACATTGTTTCAGTGATTGCTCCATTAACACAGGTGTGGGTGTTGATGAGGACAGGGCTGGAGATCAATCTGTCATGATTAAGTAAGAATGACACCACTGGACACTTTAAAAGGAGGCTGGTGCTTGGTATCATTGTTTCTCTTCTGTTAACCATGGTTATCTCTAAAGAAACACGTGCAGTCATCATTGCACTGCACAAAAATGGCCTAACAAGGAAGAGTATCGCAGCTAGAAAGATTGCACCTCAGTCAACAATCTATCGCATCATCAAAAACTTCAAGGAGAGAGGTTCCATTGTTGCCAAAAAGGCTCCAGGGCTCCCAAGAAAGACCAGCAAGCGCCAGGACCGTCTCTTAAAAGTGTTTCAGCTGCGGGATCGGGCTACCAGCAGTGCAGAGCTTGCTCAGGAATGGCAGCAGGCAGGTGTGAGTGCATCTGCACGCACTGTGAGGCGGAGACTCTTGGAGCAAGGCCTGGTCTCAAGGAGGGCAGCAAAGAAGCCACTTCTCTCCAGAAAAAACATCAGGGACAGACTGATATTCTGCAAAAGGTACAGGGAGTGGACTGCTGAGGACTGGGGTAAAGTCATTTTCTCTGATGAATCCCCTTTTCGATTGTTTGGGACATCTGGAAAACAGCTTATTCGGAGAAGACGAGGTGAGCGCTACCACCAGTCTTGTCTCATGCCAACTGTAAAGCATCCTGAAACCATTCATGTGTGGGGTTGCTTCCCAGCCAAGGGAATCGGCTCTTTCACAGTCTTGCCTAAAAACACAGTCATGAATAAAGAATGGTACCAGAATGTCCTCCGAGAGCAACTTCTCCCAACTGTCCAAGAGCAGTTTGGCGATCAACAATGCCTTTTCCAGCATGATGGAGCACCTTGCCATAAAGCAAAGGTGATAACTAAATGGCTCAGGGAACAAAACATAGAGATTTTGGGTCCATGGCCTGGAAACTCCCCAGATCTTAATCCCATTGAGAACTTGTGTTCAATTATCAAGAGACGGGTGGACAAACAAAAACCTTCAAATTCTGACAAAATGCAAGCATTGATTGTGCAAGAATGGACTGCTATCAGTCAGGATTTGGTCTAGAAGTTGATTGAGAGCATGCCAGAGAGAATTGCAGAGGTCCTGAAGAAGAAGGGTCAACACTGCAAATATTGACTTGCTGCATCAACTCATTCTAACTGTCAATATAAGCTTTTGTTACTCATAATATGATTGCAATTATATTTCTGTATGTGATAAAAACATCTG
>ONZH01007551.1:0-39630 GCA_900303285.1 Rhinella marina
TATGGGAAAAAAATGCTCGCCACTTGGAAATCTCAATTCGACCACTTGGAGGTCACCAAGTCCACCCTGAAACCTCAGAAAAGGATGCCAACACTGCTGGAATGCAACTGGGACAGCAGGGGAAGCATGTCTGGGTGCATATAACGCGCCCAAGTCGCACTATTACGCCACTATCACAGCCTCTCAACAATACACTCCAAAGACAATATAACCTCTCTGTAAAGTGAGACCATACAAGGAAACCTTCTTTCCTCTACATTGCCATGGACCCCAAGCCAAACTAGACAAAAAAGAAGATAAAATTCTGCACCCCTTAAAATCACGTTGCCTATGACAACCACAGATGGCATAGGCAAGGGGGAAAGCAATCAAGCCATCACTATTTTTCCCTCTGTGCCATCCCTGCCTTGCCCAGGCACATGTCCCAAAACATCATCCACGCCCGAGTAACACGGTTACTGCAAAAGGCCATTTGACCACCAACACTTTGGTTTGAGGCCGGGGATGCTACATCTCCCTGACAGCACACTGGGTGAATGTTGTGGAGGCGGGGACGGGCAAACCTGCTACCCCCACCCAAGTTTTGGGCCTTGGTTCTGTCTGGATTTCCGCAACCCTTACAGACAGCTCGGCAAACCCCTCCTTCTCCTTCTAGATTTGTTAAATCTGTCCACCACCCAGTCAAGTCCACAAAGTCCAGTCTCGTCGATAGCCTGCAGAAACTGCAGGGACCTCACTCTGACCCTCCTTCCTCCCACCCTGCCCAATGTTATCAACCCAGTGTTCCCACCCATGCAAGAATCGCAGGAGCTATCTGAGGATTTTGTTTGTTCTGATGCCCAAACACTGGAGCAAGCTCCATCTCTAGCTGATGGTGGTGTGGAACGGGCACTAAAGTGTAAAATGATTAGGGACGATGATGAGACACAGTTGCCAGCAAGGGAGGCTGTTGGAGCAAAGTGAGGCAGTGTAAGAGGAGGTGGTTGAGTATGACGAAGTCAGTGACCCGACCTGGCCCAGTGTCATGTCTAGCAGGTAAAGCAGTGAGGATGTTGAGGGATGCGTAGGACCGCAAAAGGCAGGAAGAGGCCGTGGGCTGGCCAGAGGCTCATGGAGAAGGCAGGCTAGAGCTCGCAGGGCCGCATCTCTTCCCTATAACAGGCCCCCACACAAAGCTCTCCCATCGAGGGCTCTTAGGTCCTTGTTGTGAAAATATTTTAATGAGTGCGCAAAGTTAGCTTGAGGTGAGCCCTCGAAAAAATTATATGGAGGCCCAAGAGGTGAGCCCTCGAAAAAATTAAGTGGAGGCCAAAGAGGTGAGACCTATTAAAAAATGTATTAAGGCCCAAGAGGTGAGCCATAATAAAAATTGTTAGTAGGCCCAAGAGGTGAGCCATGATAAAAAATTGCTTGTAGGCCCAAGAGGTGAGCCATGATAAAAATTGCTTGTAGGCCCAAGAGGTGAGACCTCTTAACAATTGTATTAAGGCCCAAGAGGTGAGCCATGATAAAAATTGTTTGTAGGCCCAAGAGGTGAGCCATGCTAAAAATTGCTTGTAGGCCCAAGAGGTGAGACCTCTTAACAATTGTATTAAGGCCCAAGAGGTGAGCCATGATAAAAATTGTTTGTAGGCCCAAGAGGTGAAGCATGATAAAAATTGCTTGTAGGCCCAAGAGGTGAGCCATGATAAAATTGCTTGTAGGCCCAAGAGGTGAGACCTCTTAAAAATTGTTTGTAGGCCCAAGAGGTGAGCCATGAGAAAAAATATTTGTAGGCCCAAGAGGTGAGCCATGATAAAAATTGCTTTTAGGCCCAAGAGGTGAGACCTCTTAACAATTGTATTAAGGCCCAAGAGGTGAGCCATAATAAAAATTGTTTGTAGGCCCAAGAGGTGAGACCTCTTAAAAATTGTTTGTAGGCCCAAGAGGTGAGCCATGAGAAAAATTGTTTGTAGGCCCAAGAGGTGAGCCATGATAAAAATTGCTTGTAGGCCCAAGAGGTGAGCCATGATAAAAATTGCTTGTAGGCCCAAGAGGTGAGCCATAAATATTTTTTTTTTTTTACGGAGAATTCTACGGCGGTTAAGGAGGAGGAGGAGGAGGTGGAGGAGGAAATGGCACTTCATACAGATGGCACTTCACTTTTGGCTGCTTTCCACTGTTGGAGAAGCAAAGTCCGGGTCAATCCACTTGCTGTTCATTTTGATTAGCGTCAGCCTGTCAGCACTGTCGGTTGACAGGCGGCTGCGCTTATCAGTTATAATGCCCCCGGCTGCGCTGAACACCCTTTCTGATAGCACGCTGGCGGCAGGGCAGGCAAGCACCTCCAAGGCGTACAGGGACAGTTCCAGCCACGTGTCCAACTTGGAGACCCAGTAAGTGTAGGACGCCGAGGGATCGGGGAGGACAGGGGTACGGTCTGCCAGGTACTCCCGCAACATCTGCCGATACTTGTCCCTCCTGCTGATAGCGGGCCCCGCAGTGATGGAAGTTGCACGAGGGGGTGCCATGAACGTGTCCCACACCTTGGAGAGTGTTCCCCTGGTGGCTGTGGGCCTGATCGATGTTGTGGGACTCTGGGAGACCCTCTCCTCTCTGCCGCCAGCGATGGTGGGTGGGAAAATCTCCATCATGTTCTGCACGAGTTCCCTCTGGTATTCCAGCAATCGATTCGTCCTCTCCTCTACCGGAATAAAAGAGGAGACGTTATCTTTATACCGGGGGTCCAGGAGTGCGAAGACCCAGTACAGTTTGTTCTCCACTATCCGGACAACACGTGTGTCCCGGGAAAAGCAGCCCAGCATGAAGTCAGCCATGTGTGCCAGACTCTGAATAGGCATGACGTCACTGCCCCCACCAGAAGGATCACTTGCCATTTCCTCCTCTTCCTCTTACGCCTCCTCTCCGCCCCATCCGCGCTGAACCAATGGGACGCACACAGCCTGACTGCTACCCTCGCCGCCAGCATCCTCCTCCTCTTCCACAGCCACCTCCACGTCGTCCTCCTCCTCCTCATCCTCCTCCTCCTCCTGCAACTGCCACCGAGAAGCAGACAAAAGTGTGGTCTGACTGTGTAGCTCCGTTGCGTTTCCTCCTACCCCCGTCTCCTCTGCGTGCAATGCGTTCTCCCTTATTCCGATGAGCGATTCTTTAAGGACGCATAGGAGCGGGATGGTTACGCTCACTATAGCGTCCTCGCTGCTGACCTTCTTGGTGGACTCCTCAAAGATACGCAGTACATCGCATATGTCTGCCATCCATGGCCACTCGTGGTTGGCAAACTGAGGGAGCTGAGTTGGAGGCACGCGTGGATTCATAATCTGGTACTCCATCAATGCTCTCTGCTGCTCACACACCCTGGCCAACATGGAATAGGTGGAATTCCAGCGAGTCAGCAGGTCGCACAACAGCCGATGTTCAGGCAAATGGAGGCGTTGCTGGAGTTTTTTTAAGGTAGCAGCAGCTACAGTTGACTTCCGAAAGTGAGCGCACATGCGCCGCACTTTCACCAGTAGCTCTGCCAGGTTGGGGTAAGTCTTTAGAAATTTTTGGACTACCAGATTAAAAACGTGGGCCAGGCATGGTACGTGATTGAGTTCGGCAAGCTCCAGAGCCGCCACCAGGTTACGGCCGTTATCGCACACGACCATGCCTGGTCCTAGCTGCAGCGGCGACAGCCACATCTCCGTCTGCTGCAATATGGCGTCCCTCACCTCTGGGGCGCTGTGCTTCCTGTCGCCCAAGCTGATGAGCTTAAGCACCGCCTGCTGACGTCTCCCCGCGCCAGTGCTGCAACGCTTCCAGCTAGCGGCTGAGGGCGATGTTAAGGCAGAGGAGGTGGAGGAAGAGGAGGGGGGTTTATCAGAACCCGTGCTGGCAATCTTGGGCGGGGGTGGTAGGTAGGCCGTCTCTGTTTGCGACCCCGTGCCCGCTTCCACAACATTCACCCAGTGTGCCATCAAAGAGATGTATCGTCCCTGGCCGCAAGCGCTTGTCCACGAGTCGGTGGTCAAGTGGACCTTTGCGCTGACTGCGTACCTCAGGGCCCGCCTGATGTTACGCTACACGTGCTGGTGCAGGGCGGGGACGGCACTCCGGGAAAGGTAGTGGCGGCTGGGGACGGAATAGCGAGGTGCGGCAGCCGCCATCAGGTCGCGGAAGGCCTGCGTCTCCACAAGCCTAAACAGCAACATCTCCAGGGCCAGCAGTTTGGAGATGTGGCAGTTTAAGGCTTGGGCTTGGGGGTGACTCGAGGCATACTTCCGCCTGCGGTCGAACGCCTGCGAGATGGACAGTTGATGGGACGAGGAGTGTGAAGGTGCAGTCGAAGATGCGGGGGAAGGGGAGGCAGCAGGAGAAGGCCCCAAAGTAGTCGAGGCAGAGGCAGATGTGGAGGTGTCCTGGCTGGAGGTCTTGACCGCAGTGGCAGCACACAACAAAGGGGAAGAAGCAGTGGCAGGAAGACCTGGCGCAGGTTGTATTGCATTTGCTCTTTCCCACTCAGCCCAGTGCTTGACTTCCAAGTGACGCCGCATGCCTGAGGTGGTCATATTGCTCTTCTCAGAGCCCCTACTCAGTTTTGAGTGGCAGAGTGTGCAAACCGCGCTCAGTTTGTCATCCGCACAAACATTAAAAAATCTCCACACCACAGAAGTACGAGGCCTCGATGGGGGAGCTTCGCGCGACTGCCTGCTGCCGGGAACAGCTTCGGCCCTGCTGGCTGTGGCCTCACTTCTCTGTCTGGTCTGTCCTCTGCCTGTGGACATCCCTCTGCCTGTGGACATCCCTCTGCCTCTGGACGTCCCTCTGCTTCTTGCTGCCTTTTTCGGTGCTGCGCAGACCACCACCTCTCCACTGCTTTCCCCGCTGGACATCACACCTGGCCAAGTGGGGTCGGTCATTTCGTCATCCACCACCTCCTTTTCCACTTCCTCACTCTGCTTCTCCTCCTGCCCACTAGACATTCCAACAGCCTCCCTTGATGGCAACTGCGTCTCATCATCATCATCGCTCATGATAACAGATGCTGGTTCAGGGTCCACATCAGCAGGAGATGGCGAATACTCAAGTGGTTGGGCATCACTACAAACAAATTCCTCTGGTAGCTCCAGGGATTCTTCCGGCACATCTGAAAAAGGACCCGAAAAGAGCTCCTGGGAGGGGTCAAGGGTGGTTTGACTCTGTTGGCCAGGTGTGGAGGAAGGAGGGTCAGAGTGAGACTGTGTGGATGACTGGCTGGTGGACAACTGTGTGGAAGCGCTATCGGCTATCCATTGCACCACCTGTTCACACTGCTCAGGCCTCAACAGCGGTGTAACCCACCCCCTGCTTAACTGTCCCATAAAGGCAGGGATTCTGGATGAGTGGAATCCTGTGTCACGCGAGGTCGGTGTCGCGCTCCCTCTGCACGACGTCACCAGACCTCTCCGCCGCCCTAGAGACGAGCAATAGGGAATTGAAGTGCTGGTCTTGTCAGCCAGCACTTCATGAGTTAATTCTCTGTTTGGGTTTAGCCATGTGGTGCTGATCACACCACATGGCTACTTTACATATTGTTTTGACAGCTTGCTCCGCCTCAGGTCATGTGATGCTGGCCACATCACATGATCCTGGGCGGGCTATTTAAAGATGGCAACTGCCTCACTCAGATGCCTGTGATTAGTTACTCTTTGATCAGTGCTTGTGCGACCTTTAGTTTGGATACTTGGATTTGGATACTTGGACTTCGGACTTTGACTTCTCTCTTGCCTCACCCCTGGTATTTATGTGACCTCCTGTGTTTGACCCGGTTTGCTGACTACTCTGTCATTGTGTTTGTTCTGTCTGTGTTTTGTCCTACCCTGTGTTCCCTTTCCCTCCTGCGCACTTACCCAGTGTAGGGACCGTCTTCGTGGTTGTCCGCGGCTGCCTAGGGCCGACTGAGGCAAGTAGGCAGGGAAAGAAGGAGGGGTTCAGTATAGGGCTCACCACCCTTGTCTCCCCTCGTGACAGAATCACAGGCCTTATCTCATGGAGCAGTTGCGGGCCCTCACAGACCAGGTTCAAGGAATGGCTCAAGCTATCCAGGATCTGGCCGAGAGGCTCCAACAGCAGGAGCAGCTTCAATCCGCTCCAGTAATGGTTCCCTCCACATCTAACCCTATCGTGGAGCCCCATGTTAAGCTGCCGGATCGGTTTTCGGGAAACCGGAAGACCTTCCGCTCCTTTAAGGAAAGTATAAAATTATATTTCCGCTTACGCCCCCACTCCTCGGGTTCCGAGCAGCAGCGGGTGGGAATAATTATTTCCTTGCTGCAGGGTGATCCGCAGGAGTGGGCCTTTTCGTTACCCCCTGACTCCCCTAGCCTGCAGACTGTGGACGCGTTTTTTCTGGCCTTAGGCTTATTATATGAGGAGCCCGACTTGACTGCGGTTGCCGAGTCTCAGCTCAGGGACATTCGGCAGGGTAACCGTCCAGTAGAGGACTATTGCGCGGAGTTTAGGAAGTGGTGTGTCTCTTCAGGATGGAATGACCCAGCTCTAAGAAGTCAATTCCGGGTGGGGCTGTCTGACCAACTGAAGGACCTTCTAGTATGTTACCCTACTCCTGACTCCTTAGAGGCGACCATGACCTTAGCCATCAAACTTGACCGACGGGTGAGAGAGAGACTGAGAGAACGTTCTGGCATGCCTCAGGTTACCGTGTTGCCAGAAATTTCTCTTCCTAGTCCATCTCCTACCAGAGTTCCGGAGGAACCCATGCAGTTAGGGGGGACCATAAGGGACCAAAGACGCCTGAAGGGAGCCTGTTTTTACTGCGGTGAGATGAACCACTGGCTCCAGCAGTGTCCCAAACTTCCACCTTCTAGGAGATCTCCGGTGGGAAGCAAGGTAACTCCGACGGTGGTAAGAAGGAAAGTTTTGCTACCTGTTTCTGTTACCTATGGTCAAATTAAGGGGGAGGGTCAAGCATTTGTTGATTCAGGTTCTGCTGTTAATTTTATTAACTTTGATTTTGTACAAACTGTGGGTATTCCGCTAGTTCCTTTAAGGGAGGCAATTCAAATCATTGCTTTAGATTCCACCCCATTGAATAACGGGAGGGTGGAGTTTTGCACTCCCGAGGTTTCCTTGACTGTGGGTATTTCCCATACTGAGACTTGTTCTTTTCTGGTCCTAAGGGATTTACCTGCTGACCTCGTTTTAGGTCTGCCATGGTTACAGGACCACAACCCTGTGATCAACTGGCCGGCAGGTGAATTAGAGAAATGGGGAGGTGATTGTTCCAAATGTTGCAAAGCTATATTGCAGGTTGGAGGTACCACTGAGTCTCTTATCTTGCCCGGATATATCAGAGATTTTCAGGACGTATTCTCCATGTCCGAGACGGAGTTCCTCCCTCCTCACCGGCAATATGATTGTGCCATTGAGATTATGGAGGGTTCCAAGTATCCTAAAGGCCGTATTTACAATCTCTCCACTCCTGAGCGTCAGTCCATGAGGGAGTATCTTAAGGAGAGTCTGGCCAAGGGTCACATCCGGCCTTCAGTTTCCCCCATGGGGGCCGGATTTTTTTTTGTTGGTAAAAAGGATGGAGGATTGAGGCCCTGTATTGATTTCAGGGAACTTAACAAAATCACGGTCAAGAACAGGTACCCGCTGCCTCTTATCCCTGACTTATTGAACCAGATTCAAGGCGCCTGCTGGTTCTCTAAGCTGGATTTGAAGGGAGCTTATAACCTGATTAGAATCAGGGAGGGGGATGAATGGAAAACTGCCTTCAATACCCCTGAGGGTCATTATGAGTACTTAGTTATGCCCTTCGGGCTAAGCAATGCACCCGCTGTGTTCCAAAATTTTGTCAATGACATTTTTAGACCTTTTATTGGGAGGTTCATGATTGTCTACATTGATGACATCCTCATTTTTTCAGCAGATTGGGAATCTCACGTTTCTCATACCAGGCAAGTGTTAGAGGTGTTACGTGAGAATAAACTATTTGTCAAAGGGGAGAAGTGTACCTTTGGCGTTCAGGAGGTGGCCTTTTTAGGATACATTTTGACTCCTTTTTCCTGCAAAATGGATCCAGCTAAGGTGCAGGCCATCCTTGATTGGGTGCGACCCTCCTCCCTTAAGGCGCTCCAACGATTTTTAGGGTTTGCGAACTTTTATCGCAAATTTATTAAAAATTTTTCGTTGGTGGTCAAACCAGTTACGGATCTGACTCGCAAGGGAGCAGATCTAGTTAATTGGCCCCCTGCAGCTATTGAAGCCTTTGAGAAGCTAAAACAGTGTTTCACTAATGCCCCTGTGTTAATCCAGCCTCCTGACGTCCCTTCTGAGCCCATCCTGCCAGCTGACATCATCGTGGCCGCTACCTCGTCTGATCTGGCAGCTGAGATCTTAGCAGGACAGCATCTCGCTCCCACTGGTACCCCCTATGACAAACTGTTTGTGCCGGCCCATTTGCGTTTGCGACTGCTGAGTGAGTGCCATAACTCTGTATTGTGTGGACATCCGGGTATCAATGCTACCAAGGAGTTAGTCTCTAGGCAGTATTGGTGGCCATCGATTTCCCGGGATGTTCAAGCTTTTGTAATTGCGTGCAATACTTGTGCCAGGTCCAAGAATCCCAAGACACGACCTATGGGTGAGCTACGTCCCTTACCCATACCTAGCAGACCATGGTCGCATTTGTCCATGGACTTCATCACGGATTTGCCTTGCTCTGAGGGTAAAACTGTGATTTTGGTTGTAGTTGACAGATTTAGCAAAATGTGTCATTTTATTCCGTTGTGTAAATTACCTTCTGCTAGGGTCTTGGCGTCTGTATTTTTGGACCACATAGTTAAACTGCATGGTATTCCAGAAAATATCGTATCGGACAGGGGGGTGCAGTTTGTGTCTAAATTTTGGAGAGCCTTCTGTAAGAAGATTGAAATATCTTTGTCCTTTTCGTCGGCCTTTCACCCGGAGACCAACGGTCAGACTGAGCGTCTTAATCAATCTGTTGAACAGTATCTCAGATGTTATGTGACAGATAACCAGCTTGTGTGGGCCAGATACCTGTCTCTGGCCGAATTCGCTATTAATAACCGAGTGAATTCTTCTTCTGGGGTTTCACCTTTCTTCTGTAATATGGGCTTTCATCCGCGCTTTGGTTCCTTTTCCTCATCCTCTTCGGTTGTCCCAGAGGTCAATGTTGTTTCTCAAGAACTGTGCACAGTTTGGGCACGGGTTCAGCTGAACCTGGAAAAGGCCCAAGGAGTCCAAAAGACTAAAGCTGATAAGAAACGTTCTAAGGGTGTGGATTTCAAGGTGGGGGACAGGGTATGGTTGTCGACAAAAAATCTTCGCATGAAAGTACCATCGTATAAGTTTGCGCCTCGCTTCATTGGTCCATACAGGATCACCAAGGTGATCAATCCGGTATCTTTTGAATTATGTTTACCCGACTCCCTTCGCGTTCATAATGTTTTTCACATGTCTTTGCTGAAGCGTTATGTTGCTCCTATTGGTCCAGAGGAACAGCCCTCACCTCCGGTAGAGGTGGAGGGACAAGTGGAGCACGAGGTTGCTAGAGTCATTGATGTGAGGAAGGTCCGGAATTCCTTTCAGTACCTCGTACACTGGAAGGGATTCGGGCCAGAGGACAGATCTTGGGTACCGTTGACCAGGATGCATGCAGACTCGCTCATCCGAAAGTTCCATCTGCAGCATCCCGATAAGCCTGCTCCCGCTGGTAAGGGTCCGGTGGCCCCTCTTGAAGGGGGGGGTACTGTCACGCGAGGTCGGTGTCGCGCTCCCTCTGCACGACGTCACCAGACCTCTCCGCCGCCCTAGAGACGAGCAATAGGGAATTGAAGTGCTGGTCTTGTCAGCCAGCACTTCATGAGTTAATTCTCTGTTTGGGTTTAGCCATGTGGTGCTGATCACACCACATGGCTACTTTACATATTGTTTTGACAGCTTGCTCCGCCTCAGGTCATGTGATGCTGGCCACATCACATGATCCTGGGCGGGCTATTTAAAGATGGCAACTGCCTCACTCAGATGCCTGTGATTAGTTACTCTTTGATCAGTGCTTGTGCGACCTTTAGTTTGGATACTTGGATTTGGATACTTGGACTTCGGACTTTGACTTCTCTCTTGCCTCACCCCTGGTATTTATGTGACCTCCTGTGTTTGACCCGGTTTGCTGACTACTCTGCCATTGTGTTTGTTCTGTCTGTGTTTTGTCCTACCCTGTGTTCCCTTTCCCTCCTGCGCACTTACCCAGTGTAGGGACCGTCTTCGTGGTTGTCCGCGGCTGCCTAGGGCCGACTGAGGCAAGTAGGCAGGGAAAGAAGGAGGGGTTCAGTATAGGGCTCACCACCCTTGTCTCCCCTCGTGACATCCTGGCTGCCCCTCACCAGCACGCATTGTATCCCTACTGGCTTCAACAAGGCCCCCAACAGCATTTCCGCGCCCCCGTCCTCGTCCACGTCCACGTCCGATTTCTCTAGCCCTCCGCATTTTTTTTTTTTTTTGGTTACAATATTTGGCGTACACAGCCGTATACTAACAGGTCAGACGGTGTGTATTAACACCACGTATATAAAAGATTTTTGCAAGCACGCAGAACGCACAGTACAGGTGCCAAATAAAATGCCTTTTTTTTTATATTTCTAGGTACACAGCCGTGTACTACCAGGTCAGACGGTGTGTATTAACACCACGTATATAAAAGATTTTTGCAAGCACGCAGAACGCACAGTACAGGTGCCAAATAAAATGCCTTTTTTTTTATATTTCTATTTACACAGCCATGTACTAACAGGTCAGACGGTGTGTATTAACACCACGTATATAAAAGATTTTTGCAGGCACGCAGAACGCACAGTACAGGTGCCAAATAAAATGCCTTTTTTTAAATATTTCTAGGTACACAGCCGTGTACTACCAGGTCAGACGGTGTGTATTAACACCACGTATATAAAAGATTTTTGCAAGCACGCAGAACGCACAGTACAGGTGCCAAATAAAATGCCTTTTTTTTTATATTTCTATTTACACAGCCATGTACTAACAGGTCAGACGGTGTGTATTAACACCACGTATATAAAAGATTTTTGCAGGCACGCAGAACGCACAGTACAGGTGCCAAATAAAATGCCTTTTTTTTAAATATTTCTAGGTACACAGCCGTGTACTAACAGGTCAGACGGTGTATATTAACACCACGTATATAAAAGATTTTTGCAGGCACGCAGAACGCACAGTACAGGTGCCAAATAAAATGCCTTTTTTTTTATATTTCTAGGTACACAGCCGTGTACTAACAGGTCAGACGGTGTGTATTAACACCACGTATATAAAAGATTTTTGCAAGCACGCAGAACGCACAATACAGGTGCCAAATAAAATGCCTTTTTTTTTATATTTCTAGGTACACAGCCGTGTACTAACAGGTCAGACGGTGTGTATTAACACCACGTATATAAAAGATTTTTGCAAGCACGCAGAACGCACAGTACAGGTGCCAAATAAAATGCCTTTTTTTAAATATTTCTAGGTACACAGCCGTGTACTAACAGGTCAGACGGTGTGTATTAACACCACGTATATAAAAGATTTTTGCAAGCACGCAGAACGCACAGTACAGGTGCCAAATAAAATGCCTTTTTTTTTATATTTCTAGGTACACAGCCGTGTACTAACAGGCCAGACGGTGTGTATTAACAGCACGTATATAAAAGAGTTTTGCAGGCACGCAGAACGCACAGTACAGGTGCCAAATAAAAGGCCTTTTTTTAATATTTCTAGGTACACAGCTGTGTACTAACAGGTCAGACGGTGTGTATTAACACCACGTATATAAAAGAGTTTTGCAAGCACGCAGAACGCACAATACAGGTGCCAAATAAAATGCCTTTTTTTTTTAATATTTCTAGGTACACAGCCGTGTACTAACAGGTCAGACGGTGGGTATTTACACCTGGTATACAAAAAGGGTATTGAAGGCTCACAGAACCCAGAACACTAGAGCCAAAGAAACTGTATTTTAAAAAAAAAAAATGTACACAGCCATATACTGCCAGAAGATCAGATGGTGCATATACACACTAGGTATATAACAGGGTTTTGCAGCCAAAAAGAACGCAGAACAGTAGTGCCAAATATAGTTTGGTATGTAGCAGAGCACCTAATACACCACTAATGCCTCTCTCTGTCCCTACTCCAGCAGCTATCCCTGAATACAGCAGCCGTTCTCTGCAGAGTGTATATGGTAGTAAAGCTATCACTGTACTGCACTATAGTAGCCCTGATAAGGGCTTTTAATCACGCTCCTGCCTGTCCAACAGCTAAAACCTATCTCTCCCTTCTCTAGCCTCTGTCCCTGACTAAGTTCACGCAGCATATGCGAACGAGCAGGAAGACCTGAGTTTTTAATATTCGAGGTCACGTGGTTTTTCCAGCCAATCCATGTAGACGCCGTTTTCGCGCTGCCAGCGTGCTCCGCGGGCCTGTCATACCCCCCCTGCATGGTGATTGGTGGAAAAAGAGCGCCAGGGAAGGTGGGAGGGGAAACAAATTCTAAGTGCGCCATCGCCGTTATACTCGATCGAAATTGAGTATGCCGAATAGCGTAGTATTCGTTCGAATACCGGCTCGATCGAACACTACTCGCTCATCTCTAATAATCAACAGCACTGTTTTTTCAGGACGCGTCTCGGCCCGTTCAGCCTTTTTGAACTGATCGGTTGAGAAAGGCTGGACAGGCCGAAATGCATCCTGAAAAACCAGTGCTGTTTATTATAATAAAGCATACACAAAGCTGAACGAAATACGCCTGCTGGGATTCATTGAATACAGTTCAGAAAGGGGGGACTTAAGAATTCATAGTGGTTTTGGGGCATAACTGTTGCAAATAGAGGGGTTGAATGAACAGTACTTGCCCAGTAGGATCGGACGGATGGCTTTTTTTACAATGGGCATATTAAGGGTAAGACCCAAAATGTTTTTAATTTCACAGACACTTGTGGGGGTTCACCTTCTTATATATACAGATGTTAGCATTTGTATAGTAAACTGTGTGGCATACAGATTAGTCTGCTGTACAATTAATTTCAGGACTTTATCATCCACAAACAAATGAAAAAAATCAGAAGGGGTAAAATTTGTCACTTCCACGTTAATTTGGGGAGTAGATAAAAATTGGGGTACTTGGGGGGAAAATGAAGTAGCAGGAACAGGACAGGAAGGGACAGTAACACTAGGTAATGAATGAGATGAGGTGGCAACTTCTACCACCATGGGCCTTAGGGGTCCAAGGATGGAAGCAGAGCTAGTGTCCCCACTATCTGAATAAATTTCCACCTCTGAAGCGGTGTCGGATTCAGAATTGTCAGAACATAAAAAAATCATATGCCTGCTCCACACTGTATGATCTTCAAGCCAAATTTAATTATAAAACGCAGTAGAAGAAAAACATCCAAACTTCACGCCTTCAATCTATGTGCAGGAAATTCAGAGATAGGGGCCACCCGGAAACTACTCACACATTAACAAAACAGGACCACACAACCAAGAGACACCTCCGCAAACCCTACGAACAGAGTTTCATTTGTGCACACATATCACCCTATAGTTCCAAAAATACAGCAAGTCATCCGGAAACACTGGCCACTACTCCAACGTGCGTACCCCAACATTACCGAATTCGCAACACCTGCATTGATGTGTCTAAAAAGACCCAAAAATCTTAGGGACCACCTAATAAAAGCAGACATTGGTAGCCGTACACGACTCCCCAGACAATCGTTCCTGGATACCAAAAGGAAGGGCACATACCCGTGCCTACACTGAGCCTGCTGTAACAATGTTCTCAAAGGCAGCGTAATATATCATCCACACACCGGACATCCTATTCCAATAAAAGACTACTTCACGTGCGACACAAACTTTGTTGTGTACTTAATAAAATGCCCATGTGGACTTGCTTATGTCGGTGAAACTGTACAAGCCATCAAGGACCGCATCACAAGTCACAAGTCAGCTATACAATGTCAAAAAACCTGGCTTCCACTGCCAGACCATTTTGACCAGGCCCAACATAATGTCTCACAGTTGCGTTTCCAGGTCATTGAACAGGTCACCCGGTCGAGACGCGGCGGGAATCACATTGGCCTCCTAAAGAAAAGAGAATCTTACTGGATTCACACCTTGGGGACATTGGCTCCCAAGGGACTTAACCGCGAATACGACATCTTTCCATCTTAAAAAATCTTTTGGGAAACACAACTACATAGAAAAACCATATAGCAAGAGGCGGAGCCAATAAGTACTATAAAAATATATGAAAACTTTATTACATCCCATGACATACATAAAATTGTGCATTTAGAGGAAGAGTTGACAGAAACAAAGCGCCATCCCCAGCCAACATCACCAAACTGGATATAAATCTCTTAATATTATAAAAATGAGTTTCTGTCTGTCTGTACTCTATGCGCGACCAAACTACTGGACCAAATTTCACCAAATTCGGCACACAGGTACATCAGGTGCCCGCAAAGGTTTTAGACCAGGTCTCATCTCTCTAGGACATAACGTTCCCAAGATATTCCCAAAATATGACCTGCATTAGCCAATATTAGCCTGACAGCATTGGTTTTAAACTCCAACTGCCATTCTCTGCACAGACACACACAGGGAGGGCAGGTTTCCATAACAACACAGCCAGGTAATTAGCAGCCAGCTGAGGATCTCAGGTAACAATCCAGTCATTTCTATTCAATGCTTTAAAGGGGCAGAGCGCTGTGGATGATACTGATAAAGGGGTATTCCGGTTACCATAAATTTAACTTATGTTTTAGACTAATTTTAGACTATGACCGTTCAGTAGTAAATCTTCCACTGCTACCCATTACGTGTCCTCATAAATTACCATGGCACCGACCTGTGATTCACACCACTCTCAAAAGAAGGACTTACAACACCTGCTCCAGGTTTCAGGTCACGACCCCTCCCACTCCGCAGCCAACGGGGATTGAAAAAATAAAGGTAAAAATCAACTTCTGTCAGCTGCAGGGGTGGGAGGGTGAATTTCTTTCTGCAACGACACACAGAAAAATTAGATAAAATAGACTAATTTTAGACTACGACCGTTCAGTAGTAATAAAAGATGTTTTCTTCCACTGCTACCCATTGCGTGTCCTCATAAATTACCATGGTATCGACCTTTAATTCAGACAACCCTCAAAAGAAGGACCTAAAAGCAACCCCCCAAGGTACCGCTAAACCACGCCCCTGGTCAGGTCATGCCCCCTCCCACTCCGCAGCCAATGGGGATTGAAAAAATGAAGGTAAAAATCAACTTCTGTTATCTGCATTGACTTTCTATCTGCAACGACACACAGAAACGTTAAATGAAATAGATGAAATAAACTAATTTTATAGTACGACCGTTCAGTAATAATAAAAGATGTTTTCTTCCAGTGCTACCCATTGCGTGTCCTCATAAATTACCATGGCTTCAACCTGTAATTCAGGCCACCCTCAAAAGAAGGACTTAAAACCCCCACCCCAGGTCTTGCAAAGTCACGCCCCTGACTCGGTCAAGCCACACCCCTCCCACTCGGCAGGCAATTGGGATTGAAAAAATAAAGGTAAAAATCAACTTCTGTCAGCTGCACTGACTTTCTCTCTGCAACGACATACAGTACAGAAACATTGAATGAAATAGATGAAATATACCCAGGTGAAGCCGGGTCCTTCTGCTAGTAATTAATAAAATCCAAGTACATCAGGGCACCCATATTGGGAAAAAAGTAACAGGGCACTAATAACACTTGATGAATTGCCACAACAAGTACTGAAGTATAGGTCTATATGAATATAAACCTAGGTAACTCACCAGACAGAGCGTGATGTAAGACCAGGGATGGCGCTACCCTGACGTGCGTTTCGGCGTGCCTTAAAAAATCTTTTGCAGATGTTTTGTTATTTGATTGTATCTTCCTTATAACATACAGTGTCATTAACACCTTGTACTTTTCCTTTTTTTTTCCCCAGACTCGCTGAATATAGGATCCCTGTATCGTCACAGGTAGTATCAGGTTCAGGGTTGTGATTTAGCTTACCACTACATTCTTCCTCCTTTCCTATCTGTCCCTTCTCCCATCCCATTCTCCTATTCTCTCCCTCACTTCATTCCCCATTTTCCCTCTTTCTTCATCTTTACAGTTTTCCTTTATCCCAATCTCTTCTTTTCCTTTTTTCCCCACTTATCTTTCCATTTTTCTATTCATTCTCAACCTTTTTTCATTTTTTAAATTTTTCCAATTTTTTTTCATTTTTTTCTTTTTTTTACTTTTTCCATTTTCCTTTTTTTATTCCTCCTTTTTTCAAATTTTCTCCATTTTTGCATCTCCTCCATTTTTTCTTTTTTTTTTCTTTTTTTTCCCTTTTTTCATTTTTCACTTTTTTCATTTTTTCATTTATCTCATTTTTTCAATTTTTTTCATTTTTTCATTTTTCATTCATGTTATTTATTTTTTTCAATTGCTCACTTTTTGTCACTTTCTGTCATTTTTTCACTATTTCATCATTTTCTTTCTTTTTTTCTTTTTCTATTTTGCATTTTCTCATCTTCATTTCCTAATTTTATTTCATTTTATCTTATTTCACCTTCATCCTTACTTATATCCTTCTAATTTCTTTCTATTCATTTTATTCAATTTTCACTCTTTTCATTCATTTCTCTCCATACACTACACCTCCTTCATCCTTTTTACATATACTACACCTTCACATATACATACAGCATCATCACACTTCATTCCAACACATGTGCCCATATCCAAGATGGCCGCCGTTCTCAATTCTTCCAGTGCACCTGTGCACACATCCAACTTCCACTCTCTGCGCCTCGCTCCTCCTACCCGCCTCGCTCCACGCTTCCAACTACCTCCCGGTTAGCCACCTTGTTATACTGTTCTCTTAGTCCACTGGTCATTTCAGACACTTAGCATACTTACCATACCTCGGCCATCCTCTGGCACGCTCCCATCTTCTCTGATCATTCTTTTATGCCTCTATTTTCTCTGTTATGATCATACCTTCTTCCTCTGACCCAAGTCCTGCTCTGCATAGTCTATTTTAATAGTAGCTCTTACTTATTAGTTACATTTATTTGATGTACATTATACCTCAAATGTGATACTATATTCTACTGTGTGCTGGCACAGAAATTACCTTTCTGAGTTGCAAAAAGCGTACATGTTTTTATTTTTCATGAAATCGGTAGGATTTAACCATTGCATTTATTACGCCCTTCCATCGCCTATATCATCATGTTGATTCTACCGCTCTGGTTACAACCATTGTATTCATTTAGTATGATCCTATTTCAGGAGGTGTTACAACTCTTCTATCCCATTGCTCAACCTTGTTCCTTCTATTACATTGATTATTGAAAAAGGTCTGCTATAACCGAAACGTCTACATTTAAATCGCGTTTCCATTGGAAGAATTTAGCACCTTGATGCACCTTTACATTTGAACATTGTGAGCTGTTAACACCACAACTGCCTGCATTATAAGACGGTTGATACAATTGTCTGAATTACAAGACAGATGTCCCACAAAGATCACTGTCCGACATTTGAAGACAGTTTATTTATTTATTTTGTGCCACCAGTATTTTTGCACATTTTTGAGAAATAAATTCATTTTTGCATTATACTCTTAGAGTGTGAGTGGATTCCTCCAAGAACTGTAATTTTTGGCTACGGCCTGTTCACCACAGCACCTTAACGAAAAATAAGTGTGCATATTCCTTACTCTTTCCACTAATGACAAATACTAACTGGCCACCAGTCACGGATGTACATTGACGCCTAATAAAAGATGCTAACTGACCATCAGTAATGGCCGGACACTGACGCCTATTGACAGATGCAAACTGACCATCATTAATGGGCGGACACGCGGTCCATAATGACAGATGCTAACTGACCTTCCCTAATGGACTTCTAGTGACAGAAGCCCACTGACCGACTGTAACAGGTGCCTAGTGACAGATGCCCACTACCCGACAGTTATGGACGGACATTGTATCAATTGATTTGATTGACTTTGTTTCTTTTTCACAGTAACTCACACAGCCAGGACAGAAGTATGATCTCTCACTCTCCTCACAGAACAACTACACTGAGGGGAGAGAGAAGCACAGCCCCTGTCCCAGCTGTGTTAGTAAATATACTGGATGTGATCTCCATTTTAGGGTTATCATGCAAATCACATGATCAGGGACCAATAGTTATGGTCCCTGATCATTAATGTGCTGCAGGCAGATCCTGAGCACAGTAACTGGTGTGCATGTCTGCATCATTTTGTGATTTTTTTTTTTTTATTTGAGGGAGTGGGAGTCCAGGGGGGCATTGGGACCATATATGTCTCAGATCGGGATGCTGGGGGACCTGATCGGACCATATTTGTTTTGACTCTCTCCTGTGCAAGAGGAAAAAGAACTGTTGTTGTTGGCAGCTCTGCTGCCGGCCTATTCTATGCATATGTGTGGAGCCACCACTGCCATATTTATTAAGGGAATGGAGAGGGTTGGGGATCGTGATCCAGCTTTCCCTTATGGGGATGCTGGGGAACCCGACCCTGGCACCGAAGACTTTCTCCCTCCTCTCTTACATGATGATGACATCACAGTCCATGTGATCAGTGCTGAAGGCAGTGGTTGAGAAGGATCTGTGAAGATGTCACCATCATGTGACCAGTGCAGGAGAGCATGGCGCTCAGCAGTGAAGAGGAGAATACCTGGGTAATAAGCTGTGGTGAGGTCTGCTACATCAGGAGAGGTAAGTGAAAAGGTAGATTCTCAGTGTGAGAGGCAGAGCAATGTTGGGAGTTGTGGTTATTTAACTGGGACTGTATGTTAGGGCTGAAGGGAAGGATGTTATTTACATGCAACTGTATTCTGAAGTGGGGTGGAGTGATGCTATTTACATGGAACTGAATATTGAAGGGGTGATGTTATTTACATGGGACTGAATTTTGGAGGGGGCTGAGGAGGAAGTGATGTTATTTACACAGGCCTATGTTTTGGAGGTGGCTGGGGAGGGGGTGATGTTATTTACATTGGACTCCATGTTGAAAGTGGTTGGTGCAAGGAGTGATGTTATTTACATAGGACTGTCTGTTGATGGCAGTGATGCTTACATGGGGTTGCATGTTGGGACTCCAGGTTGGGGATGATGATAGAAAGGTGAGGAAGCTAAGATGTCTGCGTATCACACTCTGCAGAGACGAGGTGTGGCTAAAAGAAGTTGTCTGCGCTGAATGGAGAAGATGATGACAGAGATCTACGTCACAGAGACGTCACTTGGGAGGCCCTGGATGTGAGAGGTATGTGCTGCTGTATAGCAAGTACAGTAAAGTACGGGGTGAGGGTTGACTTAGAGAATTGGGCTGCATTTATTGGGGCTTGGGCCCTGGATTTTTTGAGAGCTTACCAACGCCCCTGGTCTTCACTAACAAATATGGTTAAAGGGGTTGGCCACTATATCTCAACATTACTTTACATTGTTGGGGGAAGTGTAAAAGAAAGATCTCAAATATACTTATTTTAAAAAATCCTGATGGTAATCATTTTATTCTAAGCTCCGCCCCCTGAGCTCCGCTCTGCCGCTCAGACACTTCGTCCATGGCTGCACGCGACATGGAGGAGCTTCTGAGAAAGCTCGTCCATGCCTTAATTCATACTGCGCCTGCGCAGCTTCTCCAGCGCTGCACAAGAGCAGTGCATGCCCATTCTGTAAATCCTATTGGCACGCTGCCAGCTCTGGCTCAGACTGGACTGTGCAGCTTCCAGGAGCGAGAGGGACGATTGCGTCTGGTCCCCTTGTAGAAGCCCAAAAAGTAAATGTAAATGTGTGTATCTCTCTCTCTCACTCTCTCTCTCTCTCTCTCTATATATATATATATATATATATCTCATTTGCGACCGCCGACTGTCTTTAGACGGCGGGCGGCGCGAGTCTTTAGTCTGTAGCGCCGTCTAAAGACGGCGCTGCAGAAAAGGGGTGTCAGGCAGCCTCCGGACCAGCGGCGGGGGTCCGGCTGTGCTGACCGCGGCACATGAGGCGTGCGGCATGGTGTGCCGCTTTCAGGATGGCGAGTGCTGCTGTGACGGGGACCCGATGGCTTAGATAGCAGCCCGATGCCTTCCTTAGGCATCGTGGCTGCTATCCCTGCGAGCCTGTGTGATCCAGCCCCCTGGATCGCACAGGAAGCAGGCTATAAGTGTATTACACTGAGTAATACACTTACAGCCAATGCATTACAATACAAAAGTATTGTAATGCATTGCAAAGGGGATCAGACCCCAAAAGTTAAATAAAGTGGGGAAAAAAGTTAAAAAATAAAGTTTAAAAGAAATAAATAAATAATAAAAGTTTCAAGTTACAAAAAATGCCATTTTCCAAAAAAAGTAAAAAAACAATTTTTTTAAAAATGGTAAAAAAAGAAAGGTATACATATTAGGTATCGCCGCGTCCGTATCGACCAGCTCTATAAAAATATCATGTCATCCACCCCGCCAGGTGAACGCAGTAAAAAAAAAATATGTGCCAAAACAGACATTTTTTGGTCACCTTCCCTTACAAAAAGTGTAATAGCAGGCGATCAAAAAGGCGTATTTAACCCAAAATGGTACCAATCAAACCGACATCTTGTCCTGCAAAAATGATACCCTACCTGAGACAATTGCCCGAAAAATTAAAAAAAATATGGCTCTCAGAAAATAGCAACACAAAAAAAGATTTTATTCTGTTCAAAAATGCATCTAATGTGTAAAACTTTCCAAAAATAAAAATGTTAGACATATTGGGTATCGCCGCGTCCGTAACAACCTGCTCTATAAAAGTATTACATGAGGTGGCCCACCAGGTGAATTCTGCAAAAAAAAAAAAACTATGCCAAAATGGCCATTTTTTTCCCTCTTGCCTCACAAAAAGTGTAATAGCAGACAATCAAACAGGCGTATTTAACCCAAACTGGTACCAATCAAACCGTCATCTTGTCCTGCAAAAATGATACCCTACCTGAAACAATCGCCCGAAAAATAAAAAAAATATGGCTCTCAGAAAATAGCAACACAAAAAAAAGATTTAATTATGTTCAAAAATGCATCTAATGTGTAAAACTTTCCAAAAATAAAAATGTTAGACATATTGGTTATTGCCGCGTCCGTAACAACCTGCTGCATGCTGCAAAAAAAATGCTAAAAAAAAACTATGCCAAAACAGCTATTTTTTTCACCTTGACTCACAAAAAGAGTAACACCAAGCGATCAAAAAGTCTTATGTACCCCAAAATGGTACCAATGGAAACCTTACCTCATCCTGCAAAAAATGAGCCCCCCACATAAGACAATAGCTCAAAAAAATAAAAATCCATATGGCGCTCCTTCTGTTCTGAGTCCTGCCATGTGCCCCAACATCAGTTTACCACCACATATGGGGTGTTGCCGTATTCAGGAGAAAATGGGGAACAAATTATGGGATGCTTTTCTCCTGTTACCACTTATGCAAATAAAAAAAATTGGGGCTAAAGCAACATTTTATTGGAAGAAATGAAACTTTTCATTTTCACAGCCAAGTGTTTCCAAATTCCGTAAAATGCTTAGGGGGTCAAAGTGGTCAGTACCCCCCTTAATATATTCGTTGAAGGGTGTAGTTTCCAAAATGGGGTCACTCTTTGAGGGTTTCCACTGTAGGGGTACGTCAGGGTCTCTCAATTAGAAAATGGTGCCTAAAAACTATTCTAGCAAAATCTGCCTCCAAAATCCGTATGGCGCTCCTCTCCTTCTGACCACTGCCACAAACCCATAGAGACGTTTACCACCACATATGGGGTATTTCTGTAAACTGCAGAATCAGAGCAATGTATATTGAGGTTTAGTTTGCTGTTAACCCTTGCTGTGTTGCAAGAAAAAAATTATTAACATGAATAATCTACCAAAAAAGGTAAATTTTGAAATTTCACCTCCATTTTCCATTAATTCTTGTGGAACACCTCAAGGGTTAACAAAGTTTGTAACAGCAGTTTTTTATAATTTGAGGGGTGTAGTTTCTAAAATGGGGTCATTTATGCCCCTTTCACACGAGCGGGAGACTCGCATGTCTCCCGCAACGCATCTACAGGGCTGGACTCTGCACGGACAGGGATCGCAGAGCATTATATGCGATCCCTGTCAGTGCCGAGTCCAGCCCTGTAGATGCGTTGCGGGAGACATGCGAGTCTCCTGCTCGTGTGAAAGGGGCATTATGGGGGTTTTCATTATGTAAGCCCCTCAAAATCACTTTATATCTGAATTGGTGCTTAAAAAAATGGTTTGGGAAAATTTGGTGAAAATTTGAAAAATGGCTTCTAAACTTCTAAGCGTCTAATGTCCGAAAAAAAGTAAAATGACATTTATAAAACGATGCCAACATAAAGTAGACATATGGAGAATGTAAAATAATAACTATTTTTGGAGGTATTACTATTTATTTTGAAAGTAGAGAAATTGAAATTTGGAAATTTGCTAATTTTTCCAAATTTTTTGAAAATTTGTTATTTTTTTATAAATAAAAATGAAATATTTTGCCACAAATTTACTACTGTCGTACATATGTGTGTGTATCTATCGCTATATGTGTGTATATATATATATCTTTATCTATCCGTATGTATAAATAAATATATATATATATATATATATATATATATATACACATCAGTGTATATAAATCTGTATATAGGTGTATATACATCAGTGTATATATATTTATGTGTATACACATCGGTGTATATAAATCTCTATATAGGCGTATATACATCAGTGTATATATATTTGTATTGTATATATATGTGTATTGGGAGATTCTTACCATTATGCTAACTTGTCTGTGATGAGATGACATCTGAGGTGCTGCTGTTACTGTGGTATCACAGTTGGCTAGGGAGGTCATGTGACCACTCCTCTGAAGATGCTTGCTGTGATGCATGCTGGGATTGTTACTTTCACTTTGCAGCTGCTCCGCCCACACAGCCTCTCATCAAATGGGACATACTATGCTCAAAACATTAGAAAAATTATACATACACAGTATATCTGTCATGATACAAATACCTCTTGGCTTTAGGTATTATCTGGGGCCTTTTTATTTTTTTATGCATAAGGTGGCCAACCCCTTTAAGTAAAACCATTAACATTGTAGTACCAATAAGATCAGTAGTTATATACAAGAAAATAATGCACGTGTCATTCTAATGAGATATATGAACACAAAAACTTTTTTACATGATGATCATGAAAACATAGATAAATATAATTTTACGCTTTACAGCTTTGTCTAAGCTTTCCTGAGATAAGAGGAATCTACTCAGAAGATATCTGATGTGTCTTGAGTCAGGTATGTGTGAAGGACACTCAGAATTGCTCAGAATTTAAGGATGAAACACCTCAATGCAGAGGCAGTTATTCAGCCGTAACCAAATTGTTTGAATGTCTTACTTATTTCTCGGGTCAAAGATGTAATTCCAAATATTTTTATTGTTTGTAGAATAACATACTGTATATGATTACATTTCCTGACTCGCACACTTTGAAATGTATTTCCAGCTGGAGGTATACTGGCATGTTCCCATGGTTCGACCTTGAATGAGGAGAATAAATCAATAGATTACACATCTTTCCCTTTGAAACCCAAATTGCATAGAAGTTTCAACTGACATGCTTTCTTTGATGAGTTCAGTAATCCTTTGTTGAATCAATCCTGTGTTAGAGACATAGACGATTTCAGCTCTGAAGTATGTGACATTATGAAGGAGTTGAGTACTGTACCATTTATTTAATATACAACAGAACAAGCATTAGGCATTGGTTACTGATTAGTTACAGCCTGTGTAGATTGACCTGCACTCCAAAGCTTTCAGCACAGAAAAAACTGAAATGTAATTAACAGTATAAAGAATAACCACTAGGTGGAGCACAGATTTTCAGCTTCCACTAAATGAGTCACTATGCACAGTTGCAGAAGGTTGCATTGCATGTAGATATTAATGAACCATAGCTTACACTCCATAATTTGAAATCAGAGGCATAGCTACTGCCATACCGGCAGTTATGGGACCTGCAATAGCAGGGGGCAGAGGCCACTAGACCTGGGACACAGGAGCAGGACTTACTGATTTATTTACTTTTATTGCCCGCACCCGGCTGCAGCATGGGACCCGGACTTGGCCGGCACATATACCATTGGAGCCTAGAATAGTAGCATTAGTATACAGAGCAGACTCCACTAGTTAGCATCTGAACTCAGGAGGACCAGGCGCTGGTAAAGCTTGTCATGATTCTAAGCTATGTACTGCATTTAACATCTATTACATTATCTGTACTCGGAGAGTTATCACTGTGTTATCTGTGGTGTTCTGTAGGACTGCAGGTAAAATCTACTACATTATGTGTACTCAGAGAGTTATCACTGTATCATCTGTGGTGTTACATAGGACTGCAGGTAACATCTACTATCTGTACTCAGAGTTTTCATTCTGTTATCAGTGGTGTTACATAGGACTGCAGGTAATATCAACTACATTATCTATACTCAGAGAGTTATCATTGTGTCATAACCATTATCTGAACTATCTGTAAGTAGCGGATGCAATGACAGGGAGCAGTGATAGCGCTGCTCCCCATCATTGTACCCCTCAGATGCAGCGTTCATACATGAACACGTGTAAAATTAATATTAACCCTTTCATGACCGGACCTATAAAAGGCCTGAATGTCCAGGCAACTTTTTGTGATTTGGGCACATGGTGGCTTAGTGACCCTAATTTTTTTTTTTTCGTTTGAATACGAAAATAATTTTTGCTATTTTTTTTACTTGACACTTAGGACTTATTATTAGAATGGTTTTTTTAAAGATATTTTATATTTTTTTAGGTTTAATTTAGACAAAAAACGCTAATTCTTATTAAAAAAAAGGATTTTTTTTAATTATAGATTTTTTTTTTAAATATTAAAACTGACGCACAAATTAATTATTGCAATGGGTTCCCTATTTGATGACGATCATTTTCATATATAGCATGTATAGATTTTATTTGACGGGGCGACTATGGTGACTGTTTCTATTGGCGACTGCGTGTTTAATTTTTTTTTTTTTACACTTTTTTTTGTTTGTTTTTTATTTATTTTTTTACTTATATATTAATTTATTTTTGACAACTAATATGTCCCCCAGGAGGTCATTAAAAGACCTCTGGAGGACTGACTTTTTCTTTTTTTTCTATTTTTTACACTGTTTCCACTGTAACTGGGGCATCCACAGGAGCCCCAGTTACAGGGGAAAACAGCCCCCTGGGGGCTTATTACATAGAGGCAGAGCTGGTCAGGGTCTCCTTAGACCCTGCAGCACTGCTCTGGCCCCGAGACACCCGGCGGTCACGAGGCACAGCTGCCGCTTCTTTCCTGCCTGCGCCGCTGAAGAGGTAAGGGTGTCCTCCGGCTTAGGAGAAGACAGAAGCGGTAATAAACCGCTCCTGTCTTCTCCTCAGGGTCCCCGCTCTGTCTGATCAGCGCTGGGATTAAAGGGCCGCCTGCACGTCTATATACGTGCTATCTGCACGGGGCATGTGCAGATAGGACGTATATAGCCGTATGGCGGTCGTGAAGGGGTTAAAAAACTTAACTCAAACTCACCGCCTCCATTTGCTCACAACAGGCCGGCCGCTGCCAATCATGTGCGGCCCCCATCATATGTCACCATGCATGGGATTTCGGCCAAGATCTTCAATCTAAATGGCGGCAGCCGGCCCATCACGTGCAAATGGAAGAGGTAAGTATGATTTTTTCAAATTTTTATACTATTTCAGGTTAAATCGATTCACTACCACGAAGCATGAGGAAATTCGGCTTTGCGGCAAATCAAATTTATCCTGAAATTCACTTATCTCTAGTCAATATACCTTATATATAATTGCGCTGCAATCTGTGTCAGAAATACACCTAATATTGGCGTATTTCTGGATTTTAAATGGCCGGTCCAAAAATGCAAAGGTTAGCTCACAGAAACCATTTTTATGCCACATGATAGGTATGCCCCTAACAGGGTTGTTTAGTTTAGGGAATCAATTATCTATACCTTACATTACATGGACATTGCAGAGGACAAACCATTGATTTCAATGAGCATCATGTAATACTTATTTTCCCTTTGGTGGTGGTGCAGGAGAATTAAAAATGCGTTGCGGATCTCCCACTACTATTATTATAGCTGATCACTGGGAGTCCAAGCAGAGTGGCATCTTGCTATCAACTTATTTTCAAGATACCTTTTTTACAAAGACCAATTGTTACAAGCTGACTACTTTTATAATTTACTACTGTATCTGGTGGGTGCCCAACTGGCTATCCAGTACAAGCTGTCATCCAAATAAGGCCTCTTTCACACTAGCGGCAGCACGGATCCGGCATCTAAAGGGTGCCAACGGATCAGTGCTGCCGCTGATACACGTGTGGAGCCGGAGCAGCGCTCCGGCCCCACACATGTTGACAGACATTGGGACAGAAATACATACAGACATACACACACAAACACATACATACTTACATACTCCAGCCCGGGAAGCCGGCAGCACGTCTTCACGCGCCTCCTGCGCGCAGTGATGACGATTCCCCACAGCGCCCTCTGCTGGGCGCAGTGGGGAAACGTCATAGCTGCGCGCAGGAGGCGCGTGAAGACATGCTGCCGGCGTCCCTGCCTGCAGTATGTGAGTATGTATGTGTGTGTGTATGTATGTATGTATGTATGTCTGTCTGTATGTATTTCTGTGTAGCCGGATCCGGAATGACCCCCCATTGCAAGTCAATGGAGGACAGATCCAGATTACTGGTGTGTCACACCAAACGGATCCGTCCCCATTGACTTGCATTGGGGGTCATTCCGGATCCGTCTTGGTGCGGATGCTTGGACCGGAGAGAAAACCGCAGCATGCTGCGGTTTGTTCTCCGGTCTGAAGACGGAACGGAATGCTTTCAGGAGCATTCCGTTGCCTTCAGTTCAGTTTTGTCCCCATTGACAATGAATGGGGACAAAACTGAAACGTTTTTTTCCGGTATTGAGCCCCTATGACGGAACTCAATACCGGAATTTAAAAACACTAGTGTGAAAGTAGCCTAAGATACCGACACCTTACCATGCACTCACTAGTCCACCACAGCTAGTCAGACACTGACTCCATGTTTATGTCACATGTAATTTTAAAAAAATTGTCCTAACCCCAAATTGTCCCTTTTTTTATTACAACGGTAAAAGAGTAAGTGAACTGCTTGCTAAATGATTAGCAGATCCTGAAGAATGCTTCACCTAGGGCTATTCATTGCCTTATTCACCCACTTAGAAAAATGATTAATATTTTCCTTCAATCCAAGTTTTTAAAAAAGTTAGCGTTCTAACACACGACTTTTTGAGCGATTAGACTAGAGATGAGCGAATCATTCCAAATTTTATTCGCCAAACATTCGGCAAACTTTTCCTAAGATTTTCCTAAGATTCATATTTGCGTACAAGATATACGTTATTATGTGCTATTAGAGAACATTCGCGCACTAATAACGAACACTCTTTTAAAAAATGTAAGCAACTTCTTAGAAGACGTACGCATGAGCGTACAAATAGCGTACGAATCCTCAGCGTACTATTGTCTACGCGATTACGTAATACGTAGGCACGCGCGACAAGAGGCCATGACGTGCACTCTTCAGAGGCAGAGCGAATTTTAGAAAATGGCATCCAGGCGATCCTCATCATTTAGCTCTGCTGCACAGCTGAAATACATAGTCCGGCTGATGGACCGGCAGGATTACGATGGCACACACCGCCACCCGAACTAGCATAAAAAGGAGGTGATCCAGCAGGTGATCCAAGGCTTGCGCCATCGTTTCGACACCTTGCGGACCCCGGGCCAGATCCAGCGTAAATGGTCAGATCTGAAATCGCCCTCAGAGGCAGTATGTAT
This sequence comes from Rhinella marina, assembly GCA_900303285.1. Classification (NCBI taxonomy): domain Eukaryota; kingdom Metazoa; phylum Chordata; class Amphibia; order Anura; family Bufonidae; genus Rhinella; species Rhinella marina. The sequence goes on from ONZH01007551.1 coordinate 28,045, forward strand.
ATTTGAGGTAGAACAAGTAAGGTGCTATCTATCGGGCAAAGTGAATATGAGGACACATTGCGGTACCTGTAAAGAAATACACACAATGGGCTTTCAATATACTTGAAAACGTTGCTGAAAGGTAAAAACATTAGTGCAAACAATCCAGTGCAAACACTATAGTGCAAATACATTATAGGTATAATGTAAAAATTGTAAATATCACCTACATAGTATGCTCACGGACACGTTTAAGTCTCTTTTCTTCTGACGCTTGTCATACAACTGGAACAGTGTCCCAAACTCAGTTGTAATTTGTAATCCACATAGGTAATTGTAATCCAAATGGATAATAAAATAGCAGCAAAGGTTCCTTAAAAACCCTCTTTCAAGGGGCTCCCCAATAACATGAAAAGGGGGAAAAAGGGATGAGGCGCACGTATGCACAACTTGGTTAAAACTTTTTTTTTTTTTGATGGGGGGAGTCCTGACAATCCATGTCCATCTGGGTAAAGACAAACACTGGGCAACAAAAATAAAAGCAAACGCCAACTAGTGCTCACCCTTCAAGAAAAGTCCACGTTGTGGCTCCCATAACAGCTGCAGGATCCTTACTTAAGGGCCAGCAGGTCATCTTCACTGCTGCTGGAGCTAAAAGACATGAGAGGGGGCTCCTGCCTCATGAAAGCTACACTGGCTGCGGCAGCAGACCTCCACGACCTCTCAGGCATGGTCTTGGTAGTGACCGGACGGTCACACTGGCAAGGGCCGTGGCAACTTGGGCCTTGCCCTTTACCTTACAAGGTGACAGAATTTCCGGCTGTAAGGGCTCCGGTAACGGTCTTCCGCCCTGACCCACTGGGAATACAAAAAGTTGGTAGAGGAGTGGGTTGTGCAAGTGTTGGAGCACCTGCGGTTCGGTGACCCCAAGCTGGAGCGCAGAAAGGGTACCGTTATGTGGTTCACTGTTGAACGGGGACTTGGTTTTATCGCAGATGAGGAGACGGCAGAAGAATTATACGTGAACCGCTGTTCTGTAAAGCGGCCATATCTTCCGCCCGTCCACCACAATCTCCACGCAGGGGATTATGTGGAGTATACCCCTATGAAGAGCCTCCAAGGCCCCTTTGCTACTGGGGTGAAACTCCTTATGCGAACAGCTACTCCTGCAGCGCCCCCGGAAGACTGAACTGAGGAGGCCCAGGCCGCAGAAGAGGCTCGGTGTTTCCATGAGACCAATGATGGGACTCTGTGATCTGAGGAGAAATCCCAAGCTCAGCTGGAACCCCTGATACCAGAGTTGCCGCCGCCGCCGATCCTTCATATGGGACAGATGACCACCCACAGTTTCGTGTACCAGCCATCGGTGGTACAATACCAACTGCCATGCCCATGGCAGGTGCAGGCCGCACAGTCCGCCGCTCGCAGAAGACCGTTACCGGAGCCCTTACAGCCGGAGATTCTGTCACCTTGTATGCCGGCGGGAGGATCTGGCCCATACAAGGTAAAGGGCAAGGCCCAAGTTGCCACGGCCCTTGCCAGTGTGACCGCCCGGTCACTACCAAGACCATCCCTGAGAGGACGCGGAGGTCTGCTGCCGCAGGCAGTGTAGCTTTCATGAGGCACGAGCGCCCTCTCATGTCTTTTAGCTCCAACAGCAGTGAAGAGGACCTGCTGGCCCTTAAGTAAGGATCCTGCATATTTTATGGGAGCCACAATGTGGACTTAACTTGAAGGGTGAGCACTAGTTGGCGTTTGTTTTTATTTTTATTGCCCTGCGTTTGTCCTCACCAAGATGGACATGGATTGTCAGGACTCCCCCATCAAAAAAAAAATTTTAACCAAGTTGCGCATACGTGCGCCTCATCCCCTTTTCCCCCCTTTTCAGTTTATTAGGGATCCCCTTGAAAGAGGGTTTTTTAAGTAAACCTTTGCTGCTATTTTTTTACCCATTTGGATTACAATTACCTATGTGGATTACAAATTGCAACTGAGTTTGGGACTCTGCTCCAGTTGTATGACAAGCGTCAGAAGAAAAGAGACTTAAACGTGTCCGTGAGCATACTATGTAGGTGATATTTAAAATGTTGACATTATACCTATAATGTATTTGAACTATATTGTTTGCACTGGATTGTTTGCACTAATATTTTTACCTTTCAGCAACGTTTTCAAGTATATTGTCCATTTGTGTATTTCTTTACAGGTACCGCAATGTGTCCTCATATTCACTTTATTGTATGGTGGATGGTTGTACTATGCACTAAGCCGGATAGACAGCACCTTACTTGTTCTACCTCAAATATACATACTGTCTCTGAGGGCGATTTCAGATCTGACCATTTACGCTGGATCTGGCCCGGGGTCCGCAAGGTGTCGAAACGATGGCGCAAGCCTTGAATCAACTGCTGGATCACCTTCTTTTTATGCTGGTTCGGGTGGCGGTGTGTGCCATTGTAAATCGGAATCCTGCCGGTCCATCAGCCGGACTATGTATTTCAGCTGTGCAGCAGAGCTAATTGATGAGGATCGCCTGGATGCCATTTTCTCAAATTCCCTCTGCTTCTGAGGAGTGCACGCCGCGGCCTCTCATCGTGCGTGCCTGCGTATTACGTAGACAATAGTACGCTGAGGATTCGTATGCTATTTGTACGCTCATACATACGTCTTCTAAGAAGTTGCATACATGTTTTAAATGAACCTTTGTTATTAGTGCGCAAATGTTCACTAATAGCACATAATAACGTATATTTTGTACGCAAATACAACGAATCTATTCGTCGTATATACGAATCTTAGGAAAAGTTCGGCGAATAATTTTTTTAATGAATTTAGTTCTGATACTTCTGGTATTCATGAGGAAGAACGTTTTTCGTTATCATTGTAATCTATATGGCAGAAAATTCAAAATAACTTGATAAATATGGGTAGCAAGTACTAACGTGTGGCTGACAGGAAACGCATGAATGGTCCAGACCTAAGTGTGGGTGATTCTGTGTGGCTGTCAACTAGGAACATTAAGTTGAAAGTTCCTTCTTGGAAGTTGGGTCAAAGATTTATTGGCCCATATAAGATCACGGCCATTATTAATCCTGTAGCATTTCGTCTTGAACTTCCTCAGGCTCTGAAAATCCATAATGTGTTTCACAGATCTTTGTTGAAGAGATATGTTGAACCTCTGCAGCCATCTCCCTTGCCACCCGCGCCTGTCTTGGTGGATGGTAATTTGGAATTTCAGATTGTCAAGATCATTGATTCTTGAGTTCTCCGTGGGACTCTTCAATATCTTGTTCACTGGAAGGGTTATGGACCTGAGGAGAGGACATGGGTACCGGCATCTGACGTGAATGCCAGTCGTTTTATGAAAGCCTTTCACTGGTCTCATCCTGATAAAGTTGGGCCTGGGTGCCCGGAGGTCACCCGTAAAAGGGGGTAATGTCACGAACGTGCCTGCATCAGGTTGCAGGCGTTCGGCTAGACTTTCAAAAGTGACATAATTTGACATATTTTACTCTTGGTTTGGTTGCTGTTTACCACACCCCTTCCCCTCAGCTGTTGCGGGTGTGGTGATTATCTTTCCCCTATTTATCCCTTGCTCAGCCAGTATCCCTTGCAGTTTATACTTTCTACTGACACTGTTGTGTGTGGTGTGGATCTCGGCTGAGATCCGGTTGCTGCAATATCTGCATTAAAATAAAGTGTCATTTTCCCTTTTGTGTTTATCCTACTTTTCCCTATTGTGATTTTGCCTTCTGGAGTCTCCTGTTCGTCCGTCCTTTTGGAGGAACGGGTTGACTCCTTCCCCTGTCACTAGTGGCAGGGTTCTCTAGGGTCAGGTGTTATTAGGTTCCTGTGTATGAACTCTCCTACATCTAAGGCTTGTTCATACTGGTAGTCAGTCAGGGCCTAGTTTCAGGGTTTCCTACAGGAGGTGACTGTTTCACTTGTTTGGTCCTTTTTCCTTCCCTCTTACGCTTGGTGTGGCTATACCCTCCACACCAGAGCGTGACAGATATATAACAAAGTATTGAGATGAACTTTTGTTATTGACCAAATACTTATTTTCCACCATAATTTGCAAATAAATTCTTTAAAAATCAGACAATGTGATTTTCTGTATTTGTTTTCTTATTTTGTCTCTCGTAGTTGAGGTCTACCTATGATGTTAATTACAGGCTTCTCTCATCTTTTTAAGTTGGAGAACTTGCACAATTGGTGGCTGACTAAATACTTTTTTTCCCCACTGTATTAAGAAATGAAATAATGCATGCATTATTGCTTCCTGGCTTAGTAGAAAATTTAAACCGAGATGTGTATCTTGTTCATATTACGTAGAATGGTATCATGGGTTATTCTCCTCCCTTAGCAAGGTTCCATTCAAAGTTTTTTGTGTGTCAACCTCAGCTATACAAAACTTACAGAACAAACTATTCTGGTATAAGCATGGACACTTATAGTAATTACTAGAGATGAGCGAAGTTTTCAAAAATTCAATTCAGCACCGAACTTCAAGAAATTTTATTTGTTAGAAATTACTTAGTCACAAATCACTTTTCATTGAATAGAGTGGGCGTAATGACGAGGAACGGTGAACGGATTCGATGCTGAGTTCAGATGCTAAGTTCACATTCTAGTACACAGAGGTTTAATCTGGGATTAAAAAACAAAAATTATACTCTCCTTATCCACTTGATCACAGAAAGTCTGTCTGCTCCAGTCTTGATTGAAGAGAACCTGTCATGATGTCATCATGTCTTTTCACTCGCCGCAGGTCCTTTGGTGGGTTTCCTTCAATCAAGACAGGAGCAGACAGACTCTCTGTTATCAAATTGGCTGAGGTTAGTATATTTTTTTTATTTTTAGCCACCATTTTAGGAAAAATTGATTCTGTACCACAAAATGCGAGGAAATTCGGCTTTGCTGCCAATCTAATTTTTTCTATACTTTGGTTCGAATTCCACTTCAGATGCTTTGATTCACTCAACACTAGTAATTACCACCATTTTTTATCTAATTACTTTATCTGTTTATAGTTGTTTCTTTCTGTCTCTTATTACGGTAATTCGTTTATTTGGTCATATAGAATATGTATAAAGTATTTGGGTTTATCATCTCTATTACCCTAGAAATTAACAAAGTCAGCCAGAATAGCTCTTGATATATGCACATCTGCATGAAATAAAAGAAAAATTATGTGTTGCTCAAGATTACAATTTGCATTAGGTATAAACACAATTATTGACCTTTATTGGACTTTTTGATCGAGAAATGTCATTCTGCATTCTCTGTGTTCCATTCTAAATTTAGATGTAACACCACATTATAGATTAGCTTTGTTCTATGTAGGTAACCTCTGACGTGGAGTTAAATAAGTTACCTGTCACAGCTTAATATAGACGCCTTTCTGCAGTCACCTGAGGTTAATTGACCTTCAAAGCTTTCCATTCCTAAGAATCTATGTTGCCTACGGTAATTGCTCTCAAAGTCAGCTGAATTAAAAAGAAACACTTTAACACTCATTTTGACTACTTACCTTTCATTTGTTGAGCACCTAGACAGTCAATCTATGACACAGAAAAAGTATTTTTTGCACCAACAGTCAAACCTTCATAAAATATAGAATTAGAAAAGACTAGTTGCTTTGTTCTATTTCAAGTCTATTTTTCAATTTCATATTTTTTTTGTATGTTTCTTTAACATTCGATTCATATTTCCATTTTAGTCTTTCCATTGTTCTATTTGAATCTATTTATCAGTTTATTGGTTGACATTCCAACAGAGGAATAAAGACATACATTTTCATGATAGTTTATTTTGGGTAAACTGGCCATTTCTTAATTCATGTTTAAGCATTCATGCCCTTCATTCTGTACATTAGAAACAATCCCAGAGTGCACACCCTAAGCAATAATAATGCTAGTAATATGCCATGGAAAAATTGTTAGAAATCTGCATGGGATCAGATAAATATAAGGGCCCTAAGGCAAACATAGGAGGCTTCATATGGTGTCTAAAATGTTTAGAGGACCTGACATATAGTAAATTTAAGGAGTCTGGTCTGGGGTCTGGCTATTTAAGAAGTGCAGCTAGAGGTTTTATTGAATTTAGGGAGGTCTATTCTGATGACTGAATCAATTTAAGGGTCTAGTCGGGTCTTAATTTATAGAGATGAGCGAGTAGTGTTCGATCGAGCCGGTATTCGATCGAATACTACGATATTCGGCATACTCGATTTCAATCGAGTATAACGGCGATGGCGCACTTAGAATTCGTTTCCCCTCCCACCTTCCCTGGCGCTCTTTTTCCACCAATCAACATGCAGGGGGGGTATGACAGGCACGCTGAGCACGCTGGCAGCGCGAAAACAGCGTCTACATGGATTGGCTGGAAAAACCATGTGACCTCGAATCATAAAAACTCAGCTCTTCCTGCTCGTACGCATATGCTGCGTGAACTTAGTCAGGGACAGAGGCTGGAGAAGGGAGAGACAGATTTTAGCTGTTGGACAGGCAGGAGCGTGATTAAAAGCCCTTATCAGGGCTACTACAGTGGACTTCAGTGATAGCTTTACTACAATATAGACTTTACAGAGAACGGCTGCTGTATTCAGGGATAGCTGCTGGAGTAGGGACAGAGAGAGGCATTAGTGGTGTATTAGGTGCTCTGCTACAATACCAAACTATATTTGGCACTACTGTTCAGCGTTCTTTAGGCTGAAAAACCCTGTTATATAACTAGTGTGTATATGCACCATCTGATCTGGCAGTATAACGGCTGTGAATTTTATTTTATTTTTTTAAATACAGTTTATTTGGCTCTAGTGTTCTGGGTTCTGTGTGCCTGCAATACCCTTTTTGTATACCAGGTGTAAATACCCCCGTCTGTTCTGTTACTACACGGCTGTGTACTTTGAAATATACAATATCTAGGCATTTAATAGGCCACTGTACTGTGCGTTCTCTTGTTAAATTATCTCACATACCTGGTGTAATAACCCACCGTCTGTTCAGTTACTACACGGCTGTGTACTTTGAAATATACAATATCTAGGCATTTTAATAGGCCACTGTAACTGTGCGTTCTCTTGTTAAATTATCTCACATACCTGGTGTAAATACCCACCGTCGTTCAGTTACTACAACGGCTGTGTACTTTGAAATATACAATATCTTAGGCATTTTAATAGGCCACTGTACTGTGCGTTCTCTTGCTAAATTATCTCACATACCTGGTGTAAATACCCACCGTCTGTTCTGTTACTACACGGCTGTGTACTTTGAAATATACAATATCTAGGCATTTTTAATAGGCCACTGTACTGTGCGTTCTCTTGTTTAAATTATCTCACATAACCTGGTGTAAATACCCCACCGTCTGTTCAGTTACTACACGGCTGTGTACTTTGAAATATACAATATCTAGGCATTTTAATAGGCCACTGTACTGTGCGTTCTCTTGTTAAAATTATCTCACATACCTGGTGTAAATACCCACCGTCTGTTCAGTTACTACACGGCTGTGTACTTTGAAATATACAATATCTAGGCATTTTAATAGGCCACTGTACTGTGCGTTCTCTTGTTAAAATTATCTCACATACCTGGTGTAAATACCCACCGTCTGTTCTGTTACTACACGGCTGTGTACTTTGAAATATACAATATCTAGGCATTTTAATAGGCCACTGTACTGGTGCGTTCTCTTGCTTAAATTATCTCACCATACCTGGTGTAAATACCCACCGTCTGTTCTGTTACTACACGGCTGTGTACTTTGAAATATACAATATCTAGGCATTTTAAATAGGCCACTGTACTGTGCGTTTCTCTTTGCTAAATTATCTCCACATACCTGGTGTAAATACCCACCGTCTGTTCAGTTACTACACGGCTTGTGTACTTTGAAATATATAATATCTAGGCATTTTAATAGGCCACTGTACTGTGCGTTCTCTTTGTTAAATTATCTCACATACCTGGTGTAAATACCCACCGTCTGTTCAGTTACATACATAAACGGCTGTGTACTTTGAAATATACAATAATCTAGGCCTTTTAATGGCCACTGTACTGTGCGTTCTCTTGCTAAATTATTTCACATACCTAATTATATTACCCAAATATTGTATTTGCAACAAAAATAAAATAAAATGCGGAGGGGGGCTAGCGGAATAGGACGTGGACGATGGACGAGGACGGGGGCGCGGAAATGCTGTTGGGGGCCTTGTTGAAGCCAGTGGGGAATACAATGTGTGCTGGTGAGGATCAGCCAGGATCCCGCTCATCCAGAATCCCTGCTTTAATGGGACAGTTAAGCAGGGGGGCGGGTTACAACCGGCTGTTGAGGCCTGAGAAGGTTGAACAGGTGGTGGCAAATGGATAGCCCGATAGCGCTTCCACACAGTTGTCCACCAGCCAGTCATCCAACACAGTCTCACTCTGACCCTCCTTCCTCCACACGCTGGCCAACAGAGTCATCCACCCTTGACCCTCCAGGAGCTCTTTTCGGGTCCTTTTTCAGATGTGCCGGAAGAATCCCAGGAGCTAGCAGAGGAATTTGTTTGTAGTGATGCCCAAACACTGGAGTTTTCGCCATCTCCTGCTGATGTGGACCCTGAGCCAGCATCTGTTATCATGAGCGATGATGATGATGAGACGCAGTTGCCATCAAGGGAGGCTGTTGGAATGTCCAGTGGGCAGGAGGAGGAGCAGAGTGAGGAAGTGGAAGAGGAGCTGGTGGATTGACGAAATGACCGACCCCACTTGGCCAGGGGTGATGTCCAGCGAGGAAAGCAGTGGAGAGGTGGTGGTCTGCGCAGCACCGAAAAAGGCAGCAAGAGGCAGAGGGATGTCCACAGGCAGAGGGATGTCCACAGGCAGAGGGATGTCCACAGGCAGAGGGATGTCCACAGGCAGAGGGATGGCCACAGGCAGAGGACAGTTCAGACAGAGAAGTGAGGCCACAGCCAGCAGGGCCGAAGCTGTTCCCGCCAGCGGCCAGTCGCGCGAAGCTCCCCCATCGAGGCCTCGTACTTCTGTGGTGTGGAGATATTTTAATGTTTGTGCGGATGACAAACTGAGCGCGGTTTGCACACTCTGCCACTCAAAACTGAGTAGGGGCTCTGAGAAGAGCAATCTGACCACCTCAGGCATGCGGCGTCACTTGGAATTCAAGCACTGGGCTGAGTGGGAGAGAGCAAACGCAATACAAACTGCGCCCGGTCTTGCTGCCACTGCCTCTTCCCCTTTGTTGTGTGCTGCCACTGCGGTCCAGACCTCCAGCCAGGACACCTCCACATCTGCCTCTGCCTCTGCCTCTGCCTCTGCTACTTTGGGGCCTTCTCCTTCAGCCTCCCCTTCCCCCGCCTCTTCGCCTGCACCTTCACACTCCTCGTCCCAACAACTGTCCATCTCGCAGGCGTTCGACTGCAGGCGGAAGTACGCCTCGAGTCACCCCCAAGCCCAAGCCTTAAACTGCCACATCTCCAAACTGCTGGCCCTGGAGATGTTGCCGTTTAGGCTTGTGGAGACGCAGGCCTTCCGCGACCTGATGGCGGCTGCCGCACCTCGCTATTCCGTCCCTAGCCGCCACTACTTTTCCCGGAGTGCCGTCCCCGCCCTGCACCAGCACGTGTCGCGTAACATCAGGCGGGCCCTGAGGTACGCAGTCAGCGCAAAGGTCCACTTGACCACCGACTCATGGACAAGCGCTTGCGGCCAGGGACGATACATTTCTCTGACGGCACACTGGGTGAATGTAGTGGAGGCGGGGACGGGGTCGCAAACAGAGACGGCCTACCTACCACCCCCGCCCAAGATTGCCAGCATGGGTTCTGATAAACCCCCCTCCTCCTCCTCCTCCTCCTCCTCCTCCTCCTGTGCCTTAACATCTCCCTCAGCCGCTAGCTGGAAGCGTTGCAGCACTGGCGCGGGGAGACGTCAGCAGGCGGTGCTAAAGCTCATCAGCTTGGGCGACAGGAAGCACAGCGCCCCAGAGGTGAGGGACGCCATATTGCAGCAGACGGAGATGTGGCTGTCGCCGCTGCAGCTAGGACCAGGCATGGTCGTGTGCGATAACGGCCGTAACCTGGTGGCGGCTCTGGAGCTTGCCGAACTCAATCACGTACCATGCCTGGCCCACGTTTTTAATCTGGTAGTCCAAAAATTTCTGAAGACTTACCCCAACCTGGCAGAGCTACTGGTGAAAGTGCGGCGCTTGTGCGCTCACTTTCGGAAGTCAACTGTAGCTGCTGCTAGCTTAAAAAAACTCCAGCAACGCCTCCATTTGCCTGAACATCGGCTGTTGTGCGACCTGCCGACTCGCTGGAATTCCACCTATTCCATGTTGGCCAGGGTGTGTGAGCAGCAGAGAGCATTGATGGAGTACCAGATAATGAATCCACGCGTGCCTCCAACTCAGCTCCCTCAGTTTGCCAACCACGAGTGGCCATGGATGGCAGACATATGCGATGTACTGCGTATCTTTGAGGAGTCCACCAAGAAGGTCAGCAGCGAGGACGCTATAGTGAGCGTAACCATTCCGCTCCTAGGCGTCCTTAAAGAATCGCTCATCGCAATAAGGGAGAACGCATTGCACGCAGAGGAGACGGGGGTAGGAGGAGACGCAACGGAGCTACACAGTCAGACCACACTTTTGTCTGCTTCACGGTGGCAGTTGCAGGAGGAGGAGGATGAGGAGGAGGAGGACGACGTGGAGGTGGCTGTGGAAGAGGAGGAGGATGCTGGCGGCGAGGGTAGCAGTCAGGCTGTGTACGTCCCATTGGTTCAGCGCGGATGGGGCGGAGAGGAGGTGGAAGAGGAAGAGGAGGAAATGGCAAGTGATCCTTCTGGTGGGGGCAGTGAGGTCATGCCTATTCAGAGTCTGGCACACATGGCTGACTTCATGCTGGGCTGCTTATCCCGGGACACACGTGTTGTCCGGATAGTGGAGAACAAACTGTACTGGGTCTTCGCACTCCTGGACCCCCGGTATAAAGATAACGTCTCCTCTTTTATTCCGTAGAGGAGAGGACGAATCGATTGCTGGAATACCAGAGGGAACTCGTGCAGAACATGATGGAGATTTTCCCACCCACCATCGCTGGCGGCAGAGAGGAGAGGGTCTCCCAGAGTCCCACAACATCCATCAGGCCCACAGCCACCAGGGGAACACTCTCCAAGGTGTGGGACACGTTCATGGCACCCCCTCGTGCAACTTCCATCACTGCGGGGCCCGCTATCAGCAGGAGGGACAAGTATCGGCGGATGTTGCGGGAGTACCTGGCAGACCGTACCCCTGTCCTCCCCGATCCTCGGCGTCCTAACACTTACTGGGTCTCCAAGTTGGACACGTGGCTGGAACTGTCCCTGTACGCCTTGGAGGTGCTTGCCTGCCCTGCCGCCAGCGTGCTATCAAGAAAGGGTGTTCAGCGCAGCCGGGGGCATTATAACCGATAAGCGCAGCCGCCTGTCAACCGACAGTGCCGACAGGCTGACGCTAATCAAAATGAACAGCAAGTGGATTGACCCGGACTTTGCTTCTCCAACCGTGGAAAGCAGCCAAAAGTGAAGTGCCATCTGTATGAAGTGCCATTTCCTCCTCCACCTC
>ONZH01007552.1:0-23475 GCA_900303285.1 Rhinella marina
CGTGCTATCAGAAAGGGTGTTCAGCGGCAAGCCGGGGGCATTATAACCGATAAGCGCAGCCGCCTGTCAACCGACAGTGCCGACAGGCTGACGCTAATCAAAATGAACAGCAAGTGGATTGACCCGGACTTTGCTTCTCCAACAGTGGAAAGCAGCCAAAAGTGAAGTGCCATCTGTATGAAGTGCCATTTCCTCCTCCACCTCCTCCTCCTCCTTAACCGCCGTAGAATTGCTCCGTAAATAAGAAAAATTTATATATTTATGGCTCACCTCTTGGGCCTCCACAAAATTTTTAAGAGGTCTCACCTCTTGGGCCTCCACAAAATGTTTAAGAGGTCTCACCTCTTGGGCCTCCACATAATTTTTAAGAGGTCTCACCTCTTGGGCCTCCACAAAATGTTTAAGAGGTCTCACCTTTTGGGCCTCCACAAAATGTTTAAGAGGTCTCAGCTCTTGGGCCTCCACAAAATTTTTAACAGGTCTCACCTCTTGGGCCTCGACAAAATGTTTAAGAGGTCTCACCTCTTGGGCCTCCACAAAATGTTTAAGAGGTCTCACCTCTTGGGCCTCCACAAAATGTTTAAGAGGTCTCACCTCTTGGGCCTCCACATAATTTTTAAGAGGTCTCACCTCTTGGGCCTCCACATAATTTTTAAGAGGCCTCACCTCTTGGGCCTCCACAAAATTTTATCAAGGTCTCACCTCTTGGGCCTCCACAAAATTTTTAACAGGTCTCACCTCTTGGGCCTCCACATAAATTTATCAAGGTCTCACCTCTTGGGCCTCCACAAAATGTTTAAGAGGTCTCACCTCTTGGGCCTCCACATAATTTTTAAGAGGTCTCACCTCTTGGGCCTCCACATAATTTTTAAGAGGTCTCACCTCTTCGGCCTCCACAAAATGTTTAAGAGGTCTCACCTCTTGGGCCTCCACAAAATTTTATCAAGGTCTCACCTCTTGGGCCTCCACAAAATTTTTAACAGGTCTCACCTCTTGGGCCTCCACATAAATTTATCAAGGTCTCACCTCTTGGGCCTCCACAAAATGTTTAAGAGGTCTCACCTCTTGGGCCTCCACATAATTTTATCAAGGTCTCACCTCTTGGGCATCCACAAAATTTTTAACAGGTCTCACCTCTTGGGCCTCCACAAAATGTTTAAGAGGTCTCAGCTCTTGGGCCTCCACAAAATTTTTAACAGGTCTCACCTCTTGGGCCTCGACAAAATGTTTAAGAGGTCTCAGCTCTTGGGCCTCCACAAAATTTTTAACAGGTCTCACCTCTTGGGCCTCCACAAAATGTTTAAGAGGTCTCACCTCTTGGGCCTCCACATAATTTTTAAGAGGTCTCATCTCTTGGGCCTCCACATAATTTTTAAGAGGTCTCACCTCTTGGGCCTCCACAAAATGTTTTAAGAGGTCTCACCTCTTGGGCCTCCACAAAATTTTATCAAGGTCTCACCTCTTGGGCCTCCACAAAATTTTTAACAGGTCTCACCTCTTGGGCCTCCACATAAATTTATCAAGGTCTCACCTCTTGGACATCCACAAAATTTTTAACAGGTCTCACCTCTTGGGCCTCCACATAATTTTATCAAGGTCTCACCTCTTGGGCATCCACAAAATTTTTAACAGGTCTCACCTCTTGGGCCTCCACAAAATGTTTAAGAGGTCTCACCTCTTGGGCCTCCACAAAATTTTATCAAGGTCTCACCTCTTGGGCCTCCACAAATTTTTAACAGGTCTCACCTCTTTAGCCTCCACACAATTTTTAAGCGGTCTCACCTCTTGGGACTCCACATAATTTTTAAGAGGTCTCACCTCTTGGGCCTACAAACAATTTTTATGAGGTCTCACCTCTTTAGCCTCCACACAATTTTTAACGGGTCTCACCTCTTGGGCCTCCACATAATTTTTAAGAGGTCTCACCTCTTGGGCCTACAAACAATTTTTTAAGAGGTCTCACCTCTTTAGCCTCCACACAATTTTTAACGGGTCTCACCTCTTGGGCCTCCACATAATTTTTAAGAGGTCTCACCTCTTGGGCCTCCACAAAATGTTTAAGAGGTCTCACCTCTTGGGCCTCCACATAATTTTTAAGAGATCTCACCTCTTGGGCCTCCACATAATTTTTAAGAGGTCTCAGCTCTTGGGCCTCCACATAATTTTTAAGAGGTCTCACCTCTTTAGCCTCCACACAATTTTTAAGACGTCTCACCTCTTGGGCCTCCACAAAATTTTCCATGAGCCTCTGGCCAGCCCACGGCCTCTTCCTGCCTTTTGCGGTCCTACGCATCCCTCAACATCCCCACTGCTTTACCTGCTAGACATGACACTGGGCCAGGTCGGGTCACTGACATCTCTAGCGCCAACAATTTGGGCATTTTAAGGCTTCTGCATGTGTTTGAGTTGTTTTTACATTTTAAAGAAGACATGTCTGACCACATTTCACACACACACACAATGACAATTAGGGGTGGGGTCTATTTGCTTTCCCCCTTGCCTATGCCATCTGTGGTTGTCATAGGCAACGTGATTTTAAGGGGTGCAGAATTTCATCTTCTTTTTTGTCTAGTTTGGCTTGGGGTCCATGGCAATGTAGAGGAAAGAAGGTTTCCTTGTATGGTCTCACTTTACAGAGAGGTTAGATTGTCTTTGGAATGTATTGTTGAGAGGCTGTGATAGTGGCGTAATAGTGCGACTTGGGCGCGTTATATGCACCCAGACATGCTTCCCCTGCTGTCCCAGTTGCATTCCAGCAGTGTTGGCATCCTTTTCTGAGGTTTCAGGGTGGACTTGGTGACCTCCAAGTGGTCGAATTGAGATTTCCAAGTGGCGAGCATTTTTTTCCCATAGACTTTAATGGGATTCGATATTCGGTCGAATAGTCGAATTTCGCGGTCTATTCGAATCGAATTTCGAACTTTCGAATATTTCACTACTCGCTCATGTCTAGTTATAGTTACTGGAGATGGGTCGTTGATCCAGGGAGTTATTCTGATTGCCTAATTGGAGTCGGGAAGGAATTTTTTCCCCTAAAGTGGGGAAAATTGGCCTCTACCTCACAGGGGTTTTTTGCCTTCCTCTGGATCAACTTGTAGGAAAACAGCCCGAACTGGATGGACAGATGTCTTTTTTCAGCCTTATAAACTATGTTATAAACTATGTTATAAACTATGTTATGAAGGCCTGGTGCCTGTAACATACTCCCTGACCCCAGAGGATCAGCTACGAACTAAAGTGGGACAATCCCAGGAGGTAGATGTCTGATTACTTCTTTGCAGTGAAGGCCAAATTCCTGTACATAGGCTAATTGGTGAAAAGAAGTGAAGCGCCAGATTAACCCCCTTAGGGTTAGCCCTATGCCAAATCTGTTAGTTTTAACAGTGGTTCCAAACTTGCTGTTTGTTGGAAATCAGCCACAGCAAAACACAACTTCTTGAAGCAACTTCTTCTTTGAGAAGATTCTTTTGTTTATTCAGAAACAAGTGCAGCAAGGCAGTGTAGAAATAAATATAAGAGTCAGGAAGATTATGGCATGAAGATGAAAGTGTGAAGCAGCAGGGGTAAAAAGACAGTACTAGCTTAAAGCCCCCAGACACAGTTTCTTATACCCCAGACAACAAAGGAATATTTAGTATTATAATTCAGGTTTTGTGCAGTATGCTGCAGTCCATAAACATCAATGTTACACTGATTACATCATTATTATACGTAACCACTGATCTACATAACAACACAACAACTTCTAATTGGACAAAAGTTTCTTATCATGACCACTTCATGCGGAAATAATTTATTCCTTGGGCATTCCATTAATCCACTCCAATTTTAGCAATCTCCTTTTTTTTCCCAAGGAGCCATATGGGACATTAAACCAAAAGTGTGCCCCTTCATTTAGCACCTATCCCAACACCAAGGATCAAAAATGATCATAAACATGCTAATAGCCTACTTCAGTTTCAATAGACAAGTACATTTATCCTTGCCCACAATTACATCATGACCTTTTTTTTAACAAATCTCTTTTTATTTTGTTTTAAATGTTAATAACAGCAAATACAATAAAGACATACTTGTCCAGTAGATAGCATAGTTACAATAGTGCAGTATTCATTGCTGGTACAAAGCAAGTTCAGTATTACCAAACAAGAAAGGTATGGGGAGGACGGCAGGCAGGGAAGGGAGGGTAGTGAGGGGGAGGAAGGTAGAAGGGGGAAGTGGTAGGCCAAATGTTTAAATAGGGAAATATAAAGTGGTATGGGTAGGCACTCTCTCAATATGGGAATAAATGCAGCGGAGTAAATGTAAATAAATAATGAATTTATTGGTACTCAATTGTAAAATATAATGGTATATATAAAATAAAATAAAAATAGATAGATAAAATTAGATAGATAAAATTGGAATATCCAACTAAAAGGGTAGGGCAAAATGTAGCAAAAAAATAATAAATCGATTCTACAAAGATAATGTAGCAGAAGTCTGATAAATACCAGAAATATGTAACAATAAATAGCAAAAATAATAAAAAAATAAAAATTGTAAGTTAATAAGTCGCCCAGCGCTGGGAAAGAAGAGGGGTCAATTAGTGTCTTATTCTTATAAGCACTCAGTTATTGGTTGCATATATCAGGTAGCTGTAAATGAGTCTTTCATGCAAAAGAACTCTTATTGAGAGTAGTTAGTTAAATAGATGGCCAGATTGCTGGGTACATTACCCTCCTTTTGAACGATAATTGTCTCTTCCTCTCGGTGTTCTGTTGCACCAGGCGCTGCTATCCAGGTAGTGTGATGCAGCGGTTGCTGTCTCCCGCGATGTGCTGGGTCCTCTGTACACAGCTTGTGGCGGGTATTCCCTCCGGCGTTCCTTTACCGCGCGCCCTTTTCTTAGCTTCGGCGTCCCACGTGGACGCTATTTACCGTTTTGGATGTAGGTGATATTCAGAGGATCACAATATATTTGTTATTTCAGAGGATACCAATATAATTGCGGTGTAGACGCCGTTCAAAGGGTAGTTATTTCTCTGTACTTCTATCCTTTATAGAGATATTCTTTATAGGAATAACAGCCTCCGGTCAGATCATTACCACTGCTAGATGAGCCAGACGCGTTTCGGGGTAAATACCCCTTCCTCAGTGGCTAACAGTGATTTGGGTTTCAGTCCGGAACTTTATAGAAAAAAGTTAATTGTCAATTAAGCAGTGTTACAGGATTGTGGAAAGATCTGGCCCGGAGTAGTCTATGCTCACTTTGTATATTAGTGAGTTATATACACTTATAGTTGGTATTAAATAATGACATTATTAGTAATGTGGATGTTTTCTAGTATTGGCATTAACATAATACAAGGTATATAGCAATAAAAGAGTGGAAAATGTATCAAAGATATATAAAAAATATATATATAAAAATATATATAAAAAAATATATATATATATATAAAAAAGTAAAAAATGAAAGCAGCACTGCCGAGTAAAATGAAGGTAAAGGTGTGCCAGCGGTTTGGAATCCGGTCAAAATCCTTCATGTAAAATAAAGAAATTCCGCAGCACTACCAGTTTGTGCTTAAATCAGAGTGATTTATTCCACCAAATGCGACGTTTCAGTCCACACAATGGGACTTTTCTCAAGCAACCATCATGGTTGCTTGAGAAAAGTCCCATTGTGTGGACTGAAACGTCGCATTTGGTGGAATAAATCACTCTGATTTAAGCACAAACTGGTAGTGCTGCGGAATTTCTTTATATTATATATATATATATATATATATATAAATGCAAAAAATGCCAAAAACACAAAAAATCCCAAAAAATTATTATATATAGTAAAAACAAATATAAAATCGATAATATAGAGATATAAGGTATGGTGTGTCATCTCTATTATCTCTATATATTTATACCTCTATAAAATTATGTGTCATTGCGTGTTGATCTGCATATGTTTATTCAAAAGACTTTTCCAATCAGTTTTTTTTCAATCAGTTTTTTTCAATCAGTTTTTTTCAATATAGGTCTATCTCTTCTTACATAATAATCACTTCTCTATATGTTGTTCCATATATTCCATTTCATGTTTCTGTATTCTGTATTGTATTAATATTGTTTTTATTCTGTCTTTAATTCTAGATATGTTCTTCAGGATGCTGATGGTGGGTGGGGGCCTCATAGGGAGGGGGGATCGAGGTGCTGGGAAACAGCCTGACCTCGATACCCCGTCCCCACAGGGCACCCACCCTGGTCTACCTGGATTCACAAGAAACCGAACAGTTCCAATTCTGCATTGAGACCCATTGGGACTAATGAGTTGAATTCAAAGATACGTCTTGATTCAACTCTAGACATATTCTGAATATGGTCTCCTCCTCTCCAATGCCTTGGTATTCTTTCTAAAGCTGCAAAGGTAAGTCTAGACGGATCTTTGTTGTGGAATTCTTTGAAGTGCTGGGATAGAGTATGTTGCTCATATCCTTTTTTGATATTTGCTATGTGTTCTGATATCCTTTTCTTTAATGTACGTTTTGTTCTACCTATGTACTGTTTTTTACATGGGCATTGAATTATGTAAATTACGTCAGTGGTGTTACACGTGAGGCATTCTTTGATCTCGAAGTTATATGAGTTTGTAGTGGATTCTATTTCCAAAGTGTTCTTTTGAAATTTAGTAAGTCTGCAGTTGTTGCAGCTTCCACACCTATGGAAGCCTTTCAATTTCAACCAATTATTACTTATAGGGGTCCTCTTTGTTTTTATGGATGGAGCTATTTTTAGGCCCAAATTGGGCGCTTTAGTGTATGTAATTAATGGTGTCATGGATATTAGGGATCCTATCACTTTATCATCTTTTAAGTGGTGCCAATGATTCCTAATAATCTTCTCAGTCTTTTTATATTCAGAATTGTACGGTATTATTATCCTCATTTGTTCTTCTTCTTTTATTGGCGTGTCTTTCTTTTTTGTGAAGAAATCTTTCCTGTTCATTCCTTTTACTTTTTCTAGGGAGGATTCAATTATATGGTTTGGGTATTGTTTAGCTTTAAACTGTTCTTTCAATGATTTAGCTTCCTTATCGAATAATTCTTCTGTCGTACAGTTCCTCTTCAGTCTTCGGAACTGGCTGACAGGAATATTGAGTAGCCATCTAGGAAGATGGCAGCTCGAAAATAGTATATAACTGTTTTTAGAGACCTGTTTTTGGTATGTACTGCAAACTAATTTACTGTCCTCAATGCATATATTTAAGTCTAGGAATTCAGTTTTTGTCTGTCCTACATGTGTAGTAAAGGTAAGGTTATATGAATTGTTATTTATTTCTTTCAGGAAGTCATCTAGTTCTTTCTTTGAACCTTGCCAGATAACGATCACATCGTCTATATATCTCCGCCATAGGACTAGATCCCCCCCCAGCTTGGGAATGATGGTTTCATGTTCCCACTGAGCCATAAATATATTTGCATAGCTGGGGGCGAATCTAGTACCCATGGCGGTTCCACGCTGCTGAAGGTAGAAATTTGATTCGTACCAGAAATAGTTATGTTTTAGAATATAATCAATTCCCTGTACTACAAAATCTATCTGCTCCTGGCATAAAGTGCGGTTGTCAGATAGATATTGTTTGACCGCTTGTGTTCCCTGTTCGTGATCAATTATGGTATACAAGGAGTTAACGTCCATTGTACCCAAATACCAGTCTGGTCTGAATTGTATTTCTTCCAAAGTTGAGAGGATGTCTGTCGTGTCCTTAATATACGCAGGTATTCCTTTGACTATTGGCTGTAGAATTTTGTCTATATACTGGGATAGGTTCGATGATATCGAACCTATCCCTGACACTATGGGTCTCCCAGGTGGGTTGTACGGATCCTTGTGAATTTTGGGCAGGCAGTAAAAGACTGGAAGTCTCTTTTGGGTGTTAATAATATAATTATATTATTTTTCTGTCAGAATGCCCTTTTCTTGTCCCTGATTACAATAATCAACCAGTTCTTTATGGTATATCGTTGTTGGATCTTGTTGTAATCTGATGTAGGTAGTTTCATCATTTAACTGTTTGGTACATTCTGTATTGTAATCCTTTGTATTTATAATCACTATAGCCCCCCCTTTATCAGCTGGTCTGATTACTATTTTCTCCTCTGATTGTAATTCTTTTATTGCTCGGATTTCATTCCTGGTTAGATTATTTGTAGTATGTCCTATCTTTAATTTCCTGATATCAGTTTCCACACACTTTCTGAATGCCGCGATCTCCTGACTAATTTCTTGTTTTGGAAAATTTTTTGATTTCTCTTTTAGATCGATGTGAATGTAGGTACTGTTTCTCTCTGTATTCCTAATTATTAGGTTTTTGATGTAATACTTTTTTAAACATAGTTTTCTGATAAACTTTTCAACTGCTATATATGTGTTGAATTTATCTAGTCTATTCGTTGGTGCGAATTTCAATCCTTTGTTCAGTAGTAATATTTGTGTATTTGTCAATGTGATATCACTGATATTGACTATGTTATCTGTTCTTAATATGTCCTGTGTTGTCTCGTGTAACTTCTTCCGTTTGCTTCTTCTTGTCTTCTTCTTACGTGAGAGATTACAGGTAATTGTGTTCTGGTTCCGTGGTTGTTCTTCCATTGTTGTGTCTGTTGTCTCTGGTGATAGTGGTTGTAATGATGTTCCTGGTGTGTATGATTGTGTTCTCTTCTCTGTTGTGACTGTCTCTCTTTGTTTTGGTTGATCTCTTGGTGTTGATATCTGTTCCTCAAGTTGTAATTGTGATTTGGTGATTGTGTCTTTTTTTGTCTTCTCTCTGGTGTACGTGAATATTTCCGATGTGTCCTTGTTCTGTGATGTGGTGGGGTTTGGTCTAAAAAATGAGGTTCACTCAGTGATTCATATCTGTTGGTGGTAGGAATTGTGAAACGTATTGGTGTATCTTTTTCTTCAATATTAGTATTATATCTTACATTTTCTGTTTGTTCTTGACCCATATTCGTCTTACTACTATTTTTATTGTTGTTATCTTCTTGTTTTCTCCACTGAATTTTCTTAGCTTTCTTATTTATAATTTATTTCTCTATGAGATCTAAATTCTTACATATTCTCTCATGCCAATAATTAGTGTCTGCATCTTGTGGGAATTCGTCTATCTGAGTCTTCAATGTAGCAATACGTTCTGTAATGTCTTGTACCATATGTGTTCGTCTTTTTATAATCATAGTAATCAAAGTAAATGACTGTGTTTCTAGAAAAGTGTCCCATTCGTGTTTAAAGTCTCCATCATACAGATCCTGTGCTGGTTCTTTTGTTAATAATAGTCCCTTTGGGATAATACCATTCTCTATGTATTGGTTCAATGATCGTATCTCCCATTTATGTCTTAGTTGTCTCATTAATAATTTTTCTAATTCCTTGAAAATCTCATTGTTGGTCCTCAATGTATTTTTCATAGTCTCATTCTGAGGATTAAGTAGAAAGCTGTCCGCTTTTTTACATTTATTCTCCATGCTTTCCCAAATGTTCATTTTAGTTCGCTTGGGAGCTCAACTGTTCGGGTATATATAGATTAGCAATTGGTTTGTTGAGTTGGCTCACCACTAGCGAGTAAAATGATTAGAGGTGCTCTCCCTGGGCGGCTCACTCGTCTGCCGAAATTGTGAAGGGAAATATAAAGTGGTATGGGTAGGCACTCTCTCAATATGGGAATATATGCAGCGGAGTAAATGTAAATAAATAATGAATTTATTGGTACTCAATTGTAAAATATAATGGTATATATAAAATAAAATAAAAATAGATAGATAAAATTAGATAGATAAAATTGGAATATCCAACTAAAAGGGTAGGGCAAAATGTAGCAAAAAAATAATAAATCGATTCTACAAAGATAATGTAGCAGAAGTCTGATAAATACCAGAAATATGTAACAATAAATAGCAAAAATAATAAAAAAAATAAAAACAATTGTAAGTTAATAAGTCGCCCAGCGCTGGGAAAGAAGAGGGGTCAATTAGTGTCTTATTCTTATAAGCACTCAGTTATTGGTTGCATATATCAGGTAGCTGTAAATGACACACCATACCTTATATCTCTATATTATCGATTTTATATTTGTTTTTACTATATATAATAATTTTTTGGGATTTTTTGTGTTTTTGGCATTTTTTTGCATTTTTTATATATATATATATATATATATATATATTTTTATATATTTTTATATATATATTTTTTTATATATCTTTGATACATTTTCCACTCTTTTATTACTATATACCTTGTATTATGTTAATGCCAATAATAGAAAACATCCACATTACTAATAATGTCATTATTTAATACCAACTATAAGTGTATATAACTCACTAATATACAAAGTGAGCATAGACTACTCCGGGCCAGATCTTTCCACAATCCTGTAACACTGCTTAATTGACAATTAACTTTTTTCTATAAAGCTCCGGACAGAAACCCAAATCACTGTTAGCCACTGAGGAAGGGGTATTTACCCCGAAACGCGTCTGGCTCATCTAGCAGTGTTAATGATCTGACCGGAGGCTGTTATTCCTATAAAGAATATCTCTATAAAGGATAGAAGTACAGAGAAATAACTACCCTTTGAACGGCGTCTACACCGCAATTATATTGGTATCCTCTGAAATAACAAATATATTGTGATCCTCTGAATATCACCTACATCCAAAACGGTAAATAGCGTCCACGTGGGACGCCACGTGGAACGCCGAAGCTAAGAAAAGGGCGCGCGGTAAAGGAACGCCGGAGGGAATACCCGCCACAAGCTGTGTACAGAGAACCCAGCACATCACGGGAGACAGCAACCGCTGCATCACACTACCTGGATAGCAGCGCCCGGTGCAACAGAACACCGAGAGGAAGAGACAATTATCGTTCAAAAGGAGGGTAATGTACCCAGCAAGTCTGGCCATCTATTTAACTAACTACTCTCAATAAGAGTTCTTTTGCATGAAAGACTCATTTACAGCTACCTGATATATGCAACCAATAACTGAGTGCTTATAAGAATAAGACACTAATTGACCCCTCTTCTTTCCCAGCGCGGGGCGACTTATTAACTTACAATTTTTTTTTTATTTTTTTATTATTTTTGCTATTTATTGTTACATATTTCTGGTATTTATCAGACTTCTGCTACATTATCTTTGTAGAATCGATTTATTATTTTTTTGCTACATTTTGCCCTACCCTTTTAGTTGGATATTCCAATTTTATCTATCTAATTTTATCTATCTATTTTTATTTTATTTTATATATACCATTATATTTTACAATTGAGTACCAATAAATTCATTATTTATTTACATTTACTCCACTGCATATATTCCCATATTGAGAGAGTGCCTACCCATACCACTTTATATTTCCCTTCACAATTTCGGCAGACGGGTGAGCCGCCCGGGGAGAGCACCTCTAATCATTTTACTCGCTAGTGGTGAGCCAACTCAACAAACCAAATGTTTAAATAGTCAAAGGCCCAGTGGGCAACCATAGCAGTACAGAGGACGGAGTTAACTCAGTAGATGTCTTGCATATTTTGTTGATAATTTTTTCTACTTGGGACCAGTTGGACTTGATTCTAGAACAGTGCCAGAAAAAGTGGCCCAAAGTACCTCTCTATTGAGAGCATCTCCAGCATGCATCTGAACTACTCAAGTTCGTCTGTTGCAGTTTGCAGGGGTCATTATACTATCTTGTCATGGTTTTGTAAGAGTGCTCTTGGATCCTTACACATCTGGAGAAATCATGTGACCGGGGGTGAATCTGGGACATCTCGGATTCTGAGAAGTTTGTGTTCAAGTCCTTTTCCCAAGATCTAATATATGCTGGTGTACCCAGATTTGGTTGGGAGGAGATGGTCTTGTATATTAGAGAAATGATGTGCCGAGGCATCTTATCTGTACATGCTAGTTTTTCAAACCAAGTGCTATCACCCCTGGTAGTATATTTTGAGAGTAGAGCTATGCAGGAACGTGGGTAAAAATGGTGGATATGTCAGTATTAGTGGTTAGATCATCTAGAAGTTTTACAATGGTGGTGTTTTTAAGGAGAGACCAAAATTGAGGTGAATCGCCAGTAGTAGGGTCCAACAAGAATGGAGTTAGTGAGGATGGTAGAGATTGAGGTGGGTTGCAGAATAATGGTATGTTTGGTTCAAGGGAATGCACTATATGAGACACACCCTTAGTTAAACCTTCAGGTATATTTTGTGGGCTTTGAATGCCCCAAAGGCTGGTTAGATTTTTCTCAGTCAGCATAGCCAATTCGATCTCAGCACCTAGAGTTCTGAAGGCCGGTGTGCATATCTGTAGCCATCTTTTTAGTTGGATTGCTTTATAATAATTATGTATGTCAGTCAGGCCGAAGCCCCCGTGTAGACGATCTCTAACCAGTCTCTAACCAGGTGATCCTGGGTCTTTTGCCTTTCCACAAAAAGGTAGTCAAAATGGTTCTGATTTGATGAAAGAAATATTTCGGAAGGTGAATTGGCACCATTTGAATTAAGTATATGAACTTGGGTAATATGTAAGTTTGGAGGAGGTTTTTGCGCCCCATCCACGACACAAATGGTAATGTTAGAGATGATAATTGTTGTTTTACTTTCCTAAGTAGAGGAGAATAATTGGAGGAGTATAGTTTGTTTGGATCTTTATTTAAAGATATTCCTAGGTAAGGCATGTTGTCAGAATGCCACTTAAATGGGTAAGTATCTTTTAGATGGGTGACTTCCTTATGGGGAAGAGTAATGTTTAGTGCTTCCGATTTAGTGTTGTTGATCTTGAAATTCGACAAAGAGCCAAACTTTTCAAAAAGAGCTAGGATATGGGGGAAGGTTTGGAGGGGATTGGTGATTAATAAAAGAAGGTCATCTGCAAATGCGGCACATTGATGTTCAACCCCCCCATCTCTAGACCATTTATCTCTTTGGTGTCACGGAATGCCTGTAACAACGTTTCCATAACTAATATGAAGAGGGTAGGGGATAAGGGGCAACCCTGTCTTGTTCCATTTGTAATCACAAATGGTTTGGATAAAGTGCCATTAACTCTTATTTTTGCACTAGGGCCGTTATATAATGACAAGACTGATTTGATAAATAGGTCCGGAATCCCAAATTTGGTTAGAGTACATTCCATAAACGTCCAGTTGACCCTATCGAATGCCTTTTTGGCATGTGTTCAAAGCAGTATCATAGGTGTTTTTTTGTTTAATAGCATAATTAATTGTATTAATAACTCTACAAGAGTGGAAGTTGCCTTCCCTGCCTCTTACGAAAACTGCTTGTTCTGGGCATTCAGTCTAGTGGCTAATAGCTTTGCCCAAATTTTAACGTCTATGTTGAGGAGGGAAATAGGCCTATAACTGCCGCATTCCCGCTCATCTATACCTTCCTTATGTAAAATCGTGATAGTGGCTTCAAGAGCCTGTTTTGGAAGAGGTGATCCATGAGCAACGGACACCATTTGGTTATATGTGGGATAAGTGTAGGGAGGAGTTTTTTATAGTAGCCTATTGGTAACCTGTCTGGCCCAGGAGCTTTACCAAGAGGCATTGATCTAATGATCTTTTCAACCTCCGTTTGGGTTATAGGAGATAAAAGAGATGTGGCTACTGTTTCAGAAATGATGGGGAGATTTAGTCTAGATAGGAAGTCCTCTATATTGGTCTTATCTTGAGAGGCATGTATATCTTTATGAGTGTGCGGACCTTGGGTATTTTGGGATAAATTATACAGGTTGGTATAGAACTCTCTTGTGGAGGAAAAGAGTTGTCCTGTGGGGTTTTTAATGTATCTAATGAATTGTGAGTCTTTACCTTTCTTTAGTAAGTGGGTCATAACTGTGTTGCCCTTATCTCCATGGGCATAAGAATTAAATTTGGTATATTTACTGGCTTTAGTGCATTTAACATTTAGGTGTTTTTTAAACTGATGTCTTAAGGAAAGGAGTTCATCAGTGAATCCAGAGGAAAAAAGTAAAGCACGCCCCTTTTGCCAGTGATTGACATCCTTGCTGTGGCCTGCTGCACGATGCTGAGCGATCCCGGTTCCGGCTCTTGCACTTAGCTGGCTTTCATCATTTCCAGTGTGTGCGCCCGCCCGCCCGCACGCCTGCCCGCTGAGTGCAGGAGCCGGAGCCGGGATCGCGCAGCAAGAAGGAGCGCACCACAGCAAGGATGTCAATCACTGGCAAGAGGGGCGTGCTTTACTTGACTTGAAGCAAGGAGGCCGCTGCCCCCTTGACTTCAAGCTTGACTGGAGAGAGCGCGCTGATGGAGATTAAAACATCGTTTTCATCAAGTTAGGGGGATCAATACACTGGATGAAAGGCATGATTAGTAACACACTGGGGCCTAATATAAGGTAATGCTGACAGTTTTTTGTGTCTGTTGAAGGTGACAGGTTCCCTTTAAATAGCCAGTCTTGAGGGCAGTTCAGTCCTTTGAATCCAGAGGGGAAAAAAAGCAGACTGGTTTGAGAGCTGCATTGAGAGTGTTTGAATTAAGTGTGTGACTTTAGATTACGTGAGGGAGTATCTGTGAGAGCTAAATTATTTGTGTGCATTGCTAAGTGGCTGCAGCCACTTCTGCAGTGGATCTGGTCTTCAGCCTCTTGATAATCAAGGCTTTGGTCGCAGGGTGGATTTTTGGCATGTTGTCAGAGGTCAAGTTGCAGTTCAAGTGAAGGTCTGGGGTGCTGGAGCTCTTTTTATACACACCCACTAATTAACCGATCAATTAGTGAGCACAGGTGAGGGCTGTAAACTACAGTAGGATTGGGTGCATTATATGACAAGGCGACAAAACTTTTGTCTTGCCAAAATCTGACCTTTCTGTGTTCATTAAATGATATACTTCAGCAGTGAAGCAAATTTATTTTCGTAAAAAAAACTAATTTGGGAGGGTTTCAGATTTCATATGAGTCATTTCTAAAACCAATGGATACATTTTAAGTCTGGTTATAAGCTTTGGTTTCCACAACATGGATAAGCGACAGAACTTCTGTCAGGGACTGTATGTACACTAATGCCAGAAGCCTGACTAATAAAACTGGTGAACTGGAAATAGTGATGTGTGAGGAGGACTATGACATAGTGAGAGTAACTGAGACATGGCTGGATGATAGCTATGACTGGGCAGTGATCGTCAAAACCGGAGAGGGGGAGGGGTCTGCCTTTATGTAAAGTCCTGTCTAAAGCCCACACTTCGGGAAGGTATAAGTGAGGGACATGAAGATGTGGAGTCACTGTGGGTAGAAATAAAGGGAGCCAAAAACAATAATAAAATACTAATAGGACTTTATTATAAACCACCCAATATACCAGAGTCCACAGAAAATCTACTTCTAAACGAAATAGACGAGGCGGAAAATCATAATGAGGTTGTTATTATGGAGGATTTTAACTACCCAGATATAGACTGGGAAACTGAAACCTGTATATCTCATAAAGGAAACAGGTTCTTGGCAATAAACAAAGACAATTACCTTTCCCAACTGGTTCAGGACCCGACTAGAGGGACGGCCATACTGGACTTAGTATTAACCAATAGACCTGACAGAACAACAGATGTGCAGGTTGGGGGACACCTGCACAATAGTGACTATAAAATAATAACCTTCCAATTGTCATTCAAAAGAGTGTTTCTTCAGGGAGGAACAAAAATACCAAACTTCAAAAAAGCAACATTTAGCCAAGAGAGACCATAGGCCTAACTAACTGGGACAAAGTCCTCAAAAATAAAAATACAGCCACAAAATGGGATATTTTTAAAAACATCCTAATATCTAATTGTGAGAGGTACATACCTTATGGGAATAAAAGGGTAAGAAACAAGAAAAAAACAATGTGGATAAATAGAACTGTAAAGAAAGCAATAAATGGCAAAAAGAAAGCATTTAAATCACTAAAACAGGAGGGGAGCGAGGAAGCAATGAATAAATATAAGGAAAAAAATAGAATATGTAAAAGACAAATAAAAACAGCCAAACTAGACACCGAGAGATTAATCGCCAAAGAGAGTAAAACTAACCCTAAAATGTTCAATTATATAAATGGTAAAAAGTATAAACCTGAAGGCGACACAGAGTAATGAGGAGGGAGTTGCAGAGAGCGATGAGGAGAAAGCAAAACTACTAATTTTTTTTTCTCCACTGTATACACTGAGGAAAATAAACTGTCAGATGAAATGCAGAATATAAAAGTAAATTCCCCATTAAAAGTGCCCTGTCTGACCCAGGAAGAAGTACAGCGGCGTCTTAAAAAGCTTAAAATAGACAAATCGCCAGGACCGGATGGCATACACCCCCGTATCCTAAGAGAATTAATTAATGTCATCGCCAGACCCTTATTTCTGATATTTAAGGACTCTATACTGACAGGGTGTGTTCCACAGGATTGGCACATAGCAAATGTGGTGCCAATATTCAAAAAGGGTCCAAAAACAGAGCCCGGAAACTATAGGCTGGTAAGTTTAACATCTGTTGTGGGTAAACTGTTTGAAGGTTTTCTAAGAGATGCTATCTTGGAGTACCTCAATGAAAATAAGCAAATAACTCCATATCAGCATGGCTTCATAAGGGATCGGTCATGTCAAACTAATTTAATCAGTTTCTATGAGGAGGTAAGTTCTAGACTTGACTGCGGCGAATCAATGGATGTCGTATATCTGGACTTCTCCAAAGCATTTGACACAGTACCACATAAAAGGTTAGAATATAAAATGAGAATGCTTGGCCTGGGAGAAAATGTCTGTATGTGGGTAAGTAACTGGCTCAGTGATAGAAAACAGAGAGTGGTTATTAACGGCACATACTCAGATTGGGTCACTATCACTTGTGGGGTACCACAGGGGTCAGTGTTGGGCCCTATTCGCTTCAATATATTTATTAATGATCTTGTAGAAGGCTTGTGCAGTAAAATATCGCTGTTCGGCCGAGCATGCCAGCGTTCGGGTACACTCGGTGCTCTGCCGAGCACCGGGTGTACTCGAGCGCCATGCTGGAGTCCCCTCCCTCCCCGCACGCTCACCGCCGTGGAGCCCGGGCTCGTCTGATTTTTTTCAGGCTCTCTCCGCCCCTGTCACTGCCTCCGCCCGTCCGCCCTCCTCATCACTTGTGTCCACCGTGTGTCTCTCCCCGAGCCGGCGCATGCGCAGTGGCTACGCCAAAGCTGTGCCCACAATGGGCAATGCAGTGCGCATGCGCCGGCTCGGCAAGACCCTGGAACAGATGGAGGACGCAAGTGAAAAGGAGGGCAGACGGGTGGAGGCAGTGACAGGGGTGGTGAGATACCTGGCCACATTTTTTTTATTTTTATGGGGGACCACTATAAACCAGGCACCCTCCCCTCTTCCGAGCGGAGGGTGCCTGGTTTACTCCCATTGACTT
Source organism: Rhinella marina (assembly GCA_900303285.1). Lineage (NCBI taxonomy): Eukaryota > Metazoa > Chordata > Amphibia > Anura > Bufonidae > Rhinella > Rhinella marina. The sequence goes on from ONZH01007552.1 coordinate 17,417, forward strand.
CAATAATGTTTGGGTGCTCGGCCAGAGCACCCGAGCACGGAGGTGCTCGATCATCACTAGTAATTAACACAGTAGAGAGCAGTGCACTGCTACAGATGGATCTGGATAGACTGGAGGCTTGGGCAGAGAAGTGGCAGATGAGGTTTAACACTGACAAATGTAAGGTTATGCATATGGGAAGGAATAATGCAAGTCACCAGTACATACTAAATGGTAAAACATTGGGTAACTCTGACATGGAAAAGGACCTAGGAATAGATGCCCGTGATGAGAACATAGTCCTGCCACTTTACAAATCACTAGTCAGACCACACATGGAGTACTGTGTACAGTTCTGGGCTCCTGTGAACAAGGCAGACATAGCAGAGCTGGAGAGGGTTCAGAGGAGGGCAACTAAAGTATGAACTGGAATGGGTGGACTACAGTACCCAGAAAGATTATCAAAATTGGGGTTATTTACTTTACAAAAAAGACGACTGAGGGGAGATCTAATAACTATGTATAAATATATCAGGGGTCAGTACAGATATCTCTCCCATGAACTATTTATCCTCAGGACTGTGACTGTGACGAGGGGACATCCTCTGCTTCTGGAGGAAAGAAGGTTTGTATGCAAACATAGAAGAGGATTCTTTATGGTAAGAGCAGTGAGACTATGGAACTCTCTGCCTGAGGAGGTGGTGATGGTAAGTTCACTAAAAGAGTTCAAGAGGGGCCTGGATGTATTTCTGGAGGGTAACAATATTACAGGGTATAGCTACTAGAGATGGGTTGTTGATCCAGGGAGTTATTCTGATTGCCTGATTGGAGTTTTTTTGGCCTTATAAACTATGTTACTATGTTACTATGAGTGCAGAATGATGGGGCAAAAGAAAATGTGAAAGGGTCTGAAGAGTTTCCAAATGCGTTGTATATAGACAAATCAGCAGCACCATGTATAAGGGGAAGAGGGTGGGGTACAACAGACCTCCAGCTTTTCTAGTCTCCAATATAATTATATCAAAAATAAAGTCAGAACTTCAGTTAAACTAGTATTTTTATCCTACTCAACATACACACTAAGGATGTATTTTTGTTCTTTTTGAGTCGCTATTTTGCTGATCTTTTATTGGCGGTTTCTTTTGCGACATTATCAACACAACCTTTTCTTTAGTACTGATTTCTATGTTATCAAGTACATTTTCAGCTTTGGATGTTTTTTGTTGTGTTTCTAAAAGAGAGATTTGAGTAAGAAGAGAGTTTAACATTTTGTGTCTGTCTTTTTTCATCTTAGAACCTAGAGCTATGAGCTTTCCCCTTATAAAGGCTTTATGCGCCTCCCATACAATAGTTTGTGCGGTATCTTCTTGTTTATTGTCTTGGAAATAGAGAGACAGTTTGTGCGTGATATTGGAAAGATTTTTCTCGTTATCTAATAATGTCTCATTTAGTCTCGATTTCCAGGTTCTGGCTGGGATGTCTCTAAAAGATATAGATGTTGTGATGGGAGCCTGGTCTGATATGGTGATTTGACCCATTGATGAGCTGAATAGGGCCTCTATTTGTACCTCAGAGAGGAGAATATAGTCTAGCCTCTGGAATGACTGATGAACTGCTGAAAAAAGGTGTAGTCTTTAGTGGAGGTATTTAAGGCGCGCCATGTGTCTATAAGCTGTGCATAATTTTTTAAATACCTCTTATTGACCTAAATGATTGCGTGGATGAGCCTGTCAATGTATCAATAAGGGGGATTAGGGCTACATTCAGGTCTCCTCCAATGATTCTCATCCCCTCAGCAAAATCTTGAAATTTTGTTAGTGTGGTTTTGAGCCATTTGTGTTGGCGTGTGTTGGGTGCATAAAGACAGGCTAGAGAAATCATTGTGTGGGCAATTTTACCTTTTATGAAGAGGTATCTACCTTCTGGATCTCTTTGAATCAAATCCATCTGAAAGGGTACATGTTTTGAAAAGGCCATGCTGACTCCCCTTGCAGCAGAAGAATAAGTGGAGTGGTACCATTGTGAAAAGACAGAGGTTGGTAAAGTGGGAATCATGTTGGTCTTAATGTGGGTTTCCTGCAAGAAACAAATGTCAGTTTGTGTTTTTTCAGTAAGGTTAGGACTTGAGATCTCTTTTGTGGAATGAGAAAGCCCCTAACATTAAAGTTTGTTACATTCAATGCCATTTTACAACAGGGAAGCGTAAATCTCCTAGAATAATAAACTTAGTTGTCGCCAAGGATGTGGTACATGCAAAGACAATATGACAATTTAAATTAAGGGAAATTAGAATAAACAACTGAACAAAAAATATGGTAGTGCATGACTTGAAAAGAAAGAGATAGAGCTGTTGAGTAAAGGGTGTTAGCTGAGGCGCTGAGGCCCATTTGAAAATAAAGGATGTGATAACAAGAGACGAATTAAAGAATCCATCCTAACCAGGCAACACATTCCCGTGCATCTAATACAAGTATATGCATATTTAATAGAGATGAGCGAGCATGCTCGTCCGAGCTTGGTGCTCGTTCGAGCATTAGGGTACTTGTAAGTGCTCGCCATGCTCGAGGAAATGGCATCTCCCGCCTTTTGAATTTTTGGCGGCTATAAACTCAGCCAATCACAAGCCAGGAGACTCTGCGGTACACCCAGCATCACGTGGGGCCCTACATGTCGATAGCAGGGGTTGGCTGGCCTGATCAGGTGACCCTGGAATATACTAGTGACTGCCCGAGGTGCTCGGCTCAGTCGCTGCATGGATGCTGTTAGGGACAGATCTGCAGTGTGATACAGGGAGAGTGTTAGGGTGTTCTACTAGATTTGTGTTAGGCAGGAGTGATTCTAAAAGAACCCAACAGCCCTTGTTAGGGCTACAAGACCCTTTTTTTTATCTGCTTGTGGCTGGGCTTGCTGGCACTAGTAGTGCAGCTACCACAATATTTGCAGCTGTGTGGAACCATTCTGTGTGTCACAGTTCAGCTGGCCAGTCACCACAAACCACAATCCGTATTTTTGTCCAGGTGACCCATACTGTACGTCACGTAATCAAATACGGTCTTTTGCTCTCACTGATACAGCTACATTAGAAAAATCTCTATGCGACATTTGTCTGGGTTGCAGTGAAAATAGCCACAGTCAGCAGGGGCTGAGTTTGCTCTCTGATATATTCTACACGTCACGTAAAAAAAAAAGAACACAAAAAAAATTGTTTATTTTTTTTTAATCTCAGTGATACAAATCCATTTCATACAGCTGTGTGGAACCATTCTGTGTGTCACAGTTCAGCTGTCCAGTCACCACAAACCACAATCCGTATTTTCTGTCCAGGTGACCCATACTGTACGTCACGTAATAAAATACGGTCTTTTGCTCTCACTGATACAGCTACATTAGAAAAATCTCTGTGTGACATTTGTCTGGGTTGCACTTAAGCAGACCAAGTCTGCCTAATCTAATAGTTTCAGTGTAATTGCTCCATACTGCACGGTACGTAATAAAATACGTAATTTTGCTCTAACTTATCCACCTATATATTAACTTGTTCAGATTGAACAAGTTTGTGGGTTTCAGTACAGCAGGCCCATTTTTTTGGTATATATAATACACTTATATACAGAAAATGTTGAACCCCAGCCCTAAGGGTCAAGAACGAGGGCGTGGGCATTCAATTACTGCAGGGGGCAGAGGCAGTGGTCATGGCAGGGTGAGACAGTACCTGCTGATGAGGGAGCAGGGGAACGCCGCAGAGCTACACTCCCTAGCTTCATGTCTCAACTTACAGGGACACGTGGTAGAGCACTGTTGAAACTACAACAGTGCAAACAGGTGATGTCGTGGATTGCGGACAATGCTTCAAGTAATTTGTCCACCAGTCAGTCTTCCATGCAGTCCACCCACATTACCCAAGGGAGCACTCCTCTGGCTCCTCCACCTCAACCTCCTTCCCCCCAGTCTGCACCCTCCCAGGAAAATTTGGAATGCGATCCGGCATACTCTGAGGAACTGTTTTCTGGACCCTTCCCAGAGTCAGAAACCACTTCTCAGGTTGCTGCTGACCTCTTTCCCGATGCCCATGTTTTCCAACTGTCGCAGTATGTGGGTGATGACATTGTTGACTTAGTGGAAGAAGTGTTTAAAAAGGTGTCGGACGATGAGGAGACACGGTTGTCAGACAGTGGTGAAGTTGTTGTCAGGGCAGGAAGTCCGAGGGGGGAGCAGACTGAGGAATCGGAGGATGACGAGGTGACTGACCCAAGCTGGGTTGATAAGCCGAGTGAAGACAGTGCTTCTGAGGCAGAGGCGAGTGCTGCACCAGAACAGTTTGGAAGAGGCAGTGGTGTGGCCAGAGGGAGAAGCAGGGCCAGAGCTGGTGCATCAGCAGCAACTGTTTCACGTAGTGAAGCTCCCGTGGCGAGGCCTAGAAGTTCGCAAGTCTGGAGGTTCTTTAAAGAAATTGAGGATGACCGACGGACTGTGGTGTGCAACCTGTGCCACACCAGGATCAGCAGGGGTGCCACCACTACTAGCCTAACCACCACCAGCATGCGCAGGCATATGAGTGCTAAACACCCTACTCAATGGAACCAAGGCCGTTCACCTCCTGCGGGTCCCACCACTGCTCCTTCCCCTGTGTCACTTGCTGTCTCTGCTAGTCACCCCGTGCCCAGGACCCCGGCACGAGCCCCTTCCGCCGGAAAACCACACCTTCGCCTCCACGATCCTCAAAAGCGTCCACCAATGTGTCCCTGCGCAGCGTTCAGCTGTCTTTACAGCAGACGCTGGAGCGCAAGAGGAAATACAGTTCCACCCATATGCCCAAGCCCTCAACGTCCACATCTCCAAATTGCTGAGCCTGGAGATGCTGCCCTATAGGCTGGTAGAGACCGAGGCCTTTCACAACCTCATGGCGGTGGCTGCCCCTCGGTATTTTGTCCCCAGCCGCCACTATTTTTCCCGATGTGCCGTCCCAGCCCTACACCAGCAGGTGTCATAGAACATCATCCGTGCCCTGACCAACGCTGTTTCTGAGAAGGTCCTAACCATGGACACGTGGACAAGTGCTGCCGGGCAGGGACACTATATATCACTGACAGCACATTGGGTTAACTTGGTGTAGGCTGGGACCGAGTCTGACCCTGGGGCCGCTCATGTACTGCCCACACCGAGGATTGTGGGGCCTACCTCGGTCACGGTCTCTCAGACGTACTATGCCTCCTCCTCCGACCCCTCCTTCTCCTCCACCTCCTCCTCCGAATTACCATCCGTTTGCACGGCGCCTTCAGTCGGTAGCTCTAGGCGCAGCAGTAGTGCTGTGGCTAAGCACCAGCAGGCGGTGCTCAAACTGCTGAGCTTAGGTGACAAAAGGCACACCGCCCAAGAACTATTACAGGGCGCAGACCGATCTGTGGCTGGCACCGCTGAACCTCAAGCCAGGCATGGTTGTGTGTGACAACGGGCGTAACCTGGTGGCGGCTCTGCAACTCGTCAGACTCACACATGTGCCATGCCTGGCCCACGTGTTTAATCTCATAGTTCAGCGGTTCCTCAAGACATACCCCAATCTGTCTGATTTGCTCACCAAGGTGCGCCGCATCTGTGCGCATTTCCGCAAGTCGGCCACAGATGCTGTCACTCTCAGGGCAGCGCAGCGCCGCCTACAACTGCCCGCTCACCGACTGTTGTGCGACGTGCCCACAAGATGGAATCCGACATTAAACATGTTATCCAGAGTTTACCAGCAGCGCAGAGCGATTGTAGACTGCCAGATGTCAACATCCACCAGAACTGGTAGTCAGGTCAGTCAACTTCCTCAAGTCTACAATGAGGAGTGGACGTGGATGTCTGATATCTGCCAGGTGTTGACCAACTTTGAGTCAGCGGCGATGCCGCCATTATCAGCCTCACCATCCCGCTGCTTTGCCTGTTGAAAAATTCACTGCTCAGCATGAAGTCGGAAACTTTGCGCTTGTCACAAGAGACGGTGGAGGAAGATACGTCGCATGATAGCCAGTGCACCCTCCGGTCTGTTTCTCAGCGCGTATCGGAGGAGGGGAATGAGGATGAGGAGGAAGAGGAGGAGAATG